>JAKOOJ010000016.1:8077245-8369745 GCA_022577455.1 Arizona elegans
TTATCTCATTGCTGGTGACAATAAGAGAAGTTTCCGGTGATTTGAAATACAAAATATCAAGGAGAAACTTCTTTAGAACATTGTTCTCTTGCCTTCCCCGGGATCCATTCCAGCAGAATTTAGATTTAATTTTTCACTATAGTGGCATTTTGGTACGGTTGAAGTTTCAGATGGATGCCATTCAATATACACATACTGTACATATATCTCAAGCTATGGATAAGTGGAGTACTTATCTTACTGACACCTTGAAATCAGCTCCTGCTGTTGCATTTGAAAGCCACCGGCTAAAAATGCTCCACAGCACTTTACATGAGGCAGGCACACACACACACACACACACACACACACACACACAAGTAGAGCTGTTATATTACAAAAAAACTGATTTTATAGAGTATTTGAAGGGAAAAAAACTTGCTTGGAGAAAAATGCAGTTGCTAAGGATTACATCAAGTATGCGCTTTGGAAATACTTGGCAACGGTCAATGTACTGTCGAAATATGTGAATCAATACAGATGTGTCTCACTCTATTGTTCCAGCAAGATTTTTAGTGAGTTCGGAAGGAGAAACATAAATAGTACTTTTCTCATTCTCAGAAATTGCCAGCGCCCAACTTTTTACAATAGAACAAGAACAGCTTCAGTAAAGGCCTGCCCTGGAAGGTTCAAATGCTCTTAGGTAACCAAGTCCTTCCACTACCATCCAGCTCTATCCCAGCCACTCTGTAGACCATGTATTATATATAATATTCACGTATTATAAAGTTTCATCTCTACGCAACATGCTTAACTGAGTCGGTTAAAACTCAGTTTTTGATCTGCGGGATAGGGTGGAGCTCTTAACGGAATAACAGAGCTGAAAGGAACCTTGGAGATCTTCTAGTCCAACCCCCTGCTCTAGCAGGAGACGCGAGCCGTTGCCCCAGCTCAGCTCCATCACGCTTGCGTGCACGCCTCCCACCAGCCAGCTGGTTTTCGGGTCTTCGCCATGTATACGCGAAGGTTGTAGAAAAAATGCTTTTAAAAGGCTCTGACGATCTCAGCTGAGCCGCACGATCATCAGAGGCTTTTTTTAACTTTTAAAAGCATTTTGTCGGCTGAAGAAAAAATGCTTTTAAAAGTAAAAAAAGCCTCTGATGATTGCGTGGCTCAGCTGGGCGGGGAGGGGGGGGCAGGGATTTTTGCTACCGGTTCTCTGACCCACCCACCACCATCGCTACCGGATTGGGCGATCCAGTCCGAACCGGGAGCATTTCACCCCTGAGCCAAGGATGTTTCAGGCCTAGAGAACCAAGTCGGAACAGGTCTGCCATGTTGAGACTGAGAAACATATAGCATATATAGGTGGCCTATATAGTCCATTCCAATGCAGTGAATTCCATGCGAGAGCATCACTTGTGAGAATTTCCCCAGTTTCCTTTGTAAGGGTTAGGTTGACGGTTTCAATTTTAAAAGCAAATTCTCTCTTCTCAGCTAGCAAAAGAACAAGTCATAAGAAAGTACCAAATTGGACCAGCATGGATAGTTAAGCCTAGGAAAGAATTTACATACAGTAGTGACCAAAATTGTGGAAACCTTTTGGGAAAAGTGTATTTTCTAAAACTAGCTCATAACACCACTTTTTTTGGGAGTAGTACTCTAAAATTATATATCAATGGAAAAATAATTTAGTCAAGAATGTAATGCAATAACTTTTATGAAGGATTTGCTCTTAGAATAGCAGTTATAGTATAAAGAAGAAAAATGAATCACGGAGAAAAAAAACAAGATATGCAAAAACTATCACCATAGAAAAAACGAGATATACAAAAATGATCACCACGTCAGTTAATACTTAGTTGGGTAACCTTTAGCATGAATTACAGCCTTTTAACCTTTTCCCATGGAGCGAACCAAGTCTTTTAGTTCTGCAGCTGTTCTAATGTGAAACCAAGATTGAAGGATGGCTTCTATTAACTGAGTTTTATTGCTGGGTCGCTTTTGACTAACAAGTTTCTTTAGCCGGCTCCATAGATTTTCAATTGAGTGAAGGTCTGGGCTATTCCCAGGCCACTCCAGCAGTGGAATAGGATTTTTTTTTTTAAATTTGATTTATATGCCGCCCTTCTCCGGAGACTCAGGGCGGCTTACAATGCGCTAAGCAATAGCCTTCATTCTTTTGTATATTTATACAAAGTCAGCTTATGGCCCCCACAACTGGGTCCTCAATTTACCTACCTTAGAAAGGATGGAAGGCTGAGTCAACCTTGAGCCTTGGCGAGATTCGAACCTGCAGTAATTGCAGGCAGCTGGTCTTAATAACCAGCTTAATAATAGGGTGCCTTAGACCACTGTACTACCAAGGCTCTATTATTAGCCATCGAACCTTGAAAATATACTTTTCCCAAAAGGTTTCCCCAATTTTGGTGACTACTGTAGCTGTTTAAGCTTTTGCTGAATTTTTTAAAAAAAATAACAGGAGAAAATAAATTACAGGTGGGGGCTCTAGGGCTCTCAAAAATGAGTGAGGGACTGACTTATTTGCTTAGTGAAAGTTCAGTGACTACATTTATTAGTGCCTGGAAACTCCTTGTGGATTTTTTCCGCTTGGAAAAAAAAAACAAAAACCCGAATTGGTGATTTATGGATTTGATGATTAGAAAGGGTAGATTATGGAAAGAAGCAAATTATGATGTAAGCTTAGCGCAAGAGAGTAAAATATAAATGTGCTTATAATTGCTGTTAAGAAGATCAGAAGCCACTTCTTTGTTACTTTTTTTTCCTCTTCTTTTCTTTTTCTTAGGCTTTACTTCTTTGTCGCCTTTTTTATGACTTTTCCCTATTCTTCGATTCACCATTGTATTGTCTTCATTCTGTTGAAAACTTCTTTAATGATAATAAAAAAAATATTTTAAAAAAACGAGCGAGAAGCTGCACAGGGGCTGAAATATAATATTTGTCTAGCAAAGGAGGTTATGCTCTGCTCCAGGGAACCTCTTCAGTGGGGTAAAATCTAACAGAATAGCAGAATAACAGAGTCGGAAGGGACCTTGGAGGTCTTCTAGTCCAACCTCTGCTCAGCAGCGCTGGCTGGGGGATTCTGGGAGTTGAAGTCCACCCATCTTCAAGCTACCAAGGTTGAGAAACACTGTCCTATACTATTCTGAGCAAATTGCTCTCCAGTCTCTTCTTGAAAATCTCCAGTGATGGAGCACTCACAACTTCTGAAGGGAAGTTGTTCCACTGGTTAATTGTTTTCACTGTCAGGAAATTTCTCCTTAGTTCTAAGTTGCTTCTCTCCTTGATTAATTTCCATCCATTGCTTCTTGTCCTGCCTTCAGGTGCTTTGGAGAATAGCTTGACTCCCTCTTCTTTGGGGCAGCCCCTGAGATATTGGAAGACTGCTACCATTTCCATCTATCCTGTACAAAACCTTTGATTGACATAATTCTACTGGGTAGCTTCTGATTCGCAGCAATGTAGATTTCAGAGGGCAGGAGGAAGATGGCAGCCCTTGCTAATAAACACCATTCACTTAGCAATGCCTCAAAAGCAATTGACTTTTTGAAGCTACCCTTAACTTATAAGGCCCAGAAACAAAATGTCTTCAAGGGAAAAAAAAAAAAACCTAAGAAAGTCCAGTTGCCTTTTGAAAAAGCATCTTTGGGACAACCTCGACCTGGATGACTGAGAATCTCCATAGACATGTAATCAAAGTCTTTTTTTTTTTAAAGTGTGGCTGCATTTGGTATACCTACCTACCTTCCTTCCTTCCTTCCTTTCTTTCTTCCTTCCTTCCTTCCTCTTTCTTTCTTTCTTTCTTTCCTTCCTTCCTTTTTCTTTCTTTCTTTCCTTCCTTCCTTCCTTCCTTCTTCTTCCTTCCTTCCTCTTTCTTTCCTTCCTTCCTTCTTCTTCTTCCTCCTTCCTTCCTTCCTTCCTTTTTCTTTCTTTCTTTCTTTCCTTCCTTCCTTCTTCTTCTTCCTTCCTTCCTCTTTCTCTCTTTCCTTCCTTCCTTCTTCTTTCTTTCTTTCTTTCTTTCTTTCTTTCTTTCTTTCTTTCCTTCCTTCCTTCCTTCTCCTTCCTTCCTTCCTTCCTTCCCTCCTCCTCCTTCTTCTTCTTCCTCCTTCCTTCCTCTTTCTTTCTTTCCTTCTCCTTCCTTCCTTCCTTCCTTCCTTCCTTCCTTCCTTCCTTCCTTCCTTCCTTCCTTCCTTCCTTTTTCTTTCTTTCTTTCTGCAAATTCCGAACCAACTCATTCTGCAGGTCGGATTAACTTGTCATTTACATCTGGTGTACTTTTCCTTGTGTGTCTTCCTTCATGTTTTGTGAGAGAGAGTTTGACTCTCCTCAAAGCATGCCTGAGGGTGAGTAAGAGATTCTGTGAGTAAAGGATAACTAAAGCATCTGAAGTATGCTTTAAGTAGTTGAGTAAAAGTAAGAGAATGTTTTCTCTCAAGGCTATCTTGAAAGGAACAAAAGTCACTTCTATCTTCTTCTGAGTAAAAGTAAAAGTAAAGAGAATAAGTAAAAGTTGAGCAGTTGAGTAAAAGTAAGAGAATGTTTTCTCTCAAGGCTATCTTGAAAGGAACAAAAGTCATTTCTATCTTCTTCTTCTTTTACGGGAGGAAAAAAGCCCATGTTGGATAAAGTCCACATGGCTCATTATCCATTTAGCTAATGATCCATCCAGACTACCATTCTGAATAAGATTAAAATATTGATATTGTCAGTTGATTTAATTAGCTGCCTATCTGGTTAGCCTCTGTGTGGTGAGTCACTGTAATTTCTATATTTCGTGAAGCAAACATCTTGAAGAAAAACAGATATGGACCTGGTAATGAAGTTAGAAGGGATGGGCTCAAATGATAGGGCAGTATTCAGTTTTTGACTCAAAAGTGAGCCTAGGTGCAGCTAATTGATATGATCAATTAGGAGACATGATAGCAGTCTTCCAATATCTCAGGGGCTGCCAGAAAGAAGAGGGAGTCAAACTAGTCTCCAAAACACCTGGAGGCAGGAGAAGAAGCAATGGATGGAAACTAATCAAGGAGAGAAGCAACTTAGAACTAAGGAGAAACTTCCTGACAGTTAGAACAATTAGTCAGTGGAACAGCTTGCCTGCAGAAGTCATGAATGCTTCAACACTGGAAGTTTTTAAGAAGATGTTGGATAACCATTTGTCTGAAGTGGTGAATGGTTTCCTTCCTACGCAGGGGGTTGGACCAGGGGTGAAATCCAGCAGGTTCTGGAGAACCGGTAGCAGAAATTTTGAGCAGTTCACAGAACCGGCAAATACCACTTCTGGCTGGCCCCAGAGTGACGTGAGAATGGAGATTTTGTAGTATCCTTCCCCTGCCATGCCCACCAAGCCACACCACGCCCACCAAGCCATGCCCACAGAATCGGTAGCAAAAAAAATTGGATTTCATCACTGGGTTGGACTAGAAGACCTCTAGAAGATCCCTTTCAACTCTGTTATTCTAATATATTAATGACAGTTGTTGGCATAATATTGAAACAGCACAGAGGTGGGCATGATGGTTTCCAAATTTAGGATTTCTAAAGGACCAGGAGTCAGGGCAGCTGAGAGGTCCCTGTATGTCTTCTATGAAAAACCTACACATTAGAGAGAGAGAGAGAGAGCGGGTCAGCCCTTGAGATTCAGAGCAGGGCAAATCTAGGAAGGAGAGCCTGGAGCTATATTTCTTTAGAGTTTCTACTGAATTATTCATTTAATAATAATTTGCCTTTAATTAAAAAAAATGAAACCTTTGAGAAAAGAAAAAAATAATGCAAACAATTATAGAAAGTTTTTTAAAAAGTGCAAATAAATATAGGAAAGGAAAAAGTGCAATAATTATATCTATAATGCAGTGATGAAATTCAAAATTTTTTACTACCGGTTCTGTGGGTGTGGCTCAGTCGGCGTGGCAGGGGAAGGATACTGCAAAATCTCCATTCCCATGCCACTCCTGGGGGAAGGATATTGCAAAATCCCCATTCCCACCCCACACCAGGGGAAGGATACTGCAAAATCCCCATTCCCACCCTACTGCAGGGGAAGGATACTGCAAAATCCCCATTCCCACCCCACTCCAGGGGAAGGATATTACAAAATCCCCATTCTCACCCCACTCCAGGGGGTGTATAAAAAATATAAAAATATTTTTATTTTTTTATTTATTTAATTTGTATACCGCCCTTCTCTCGGAAGGGACTCAGGGCGGTGAACAGCCAAAATTAAAAAACATACAAATGCAAAAGTTAAGATAATTAAAAGAATTAAATCACTGGCTACCCAATTTAAAACCCCAAATCCATAAAATCTAAAATCCCAATTAAAAACCATTTAGGCTGGGCCGGCTTGATGAAATAAAAACGTCTTCAGGGCTTTACGGAAGGTCCGGAGGTCCGGGATCAGTCGTATTCCAGGAGGCAGCTCATTCCACAGGGCAGGTGCCCCCACAGAGAAGGCTCGCCCCCTGGGGGCCGCCAGCCGACATTGCCTGACCGACGGCACCCCGAGGAGGCCCTCTCTGTGAGAGCGTATTGGCCGGTGGGAGGTTATCGGTAGCAGCAGGCGGTCTCGCAAATAACCTGGCCCTAAGCCATGGAGCGCTTTAAAGATGAGAACCAACACCTTAAAGCGCACCCGGAAGACCACCGGGAGCCAATGCAGCTCGCGCAGGAGAGGTGTTACATGGGAGCGCCACGTCGCTCCCATAATCACCCGCGCGGCCCGCATTCTGCACCAGCTGGAGCCTCCGGGTGCTCCTCAGGGGGAGCCCCATGTAAAGAGCATTGCAGTAGTCCAGGCGTGACATAACCAAGGCATGAGTGACTGTGCACAAGGAGTCCCGATCCAGAAAGGGGCGCAACTGGCGTATCAGGAGAACCTGATAAAAAGCCCCCCTGGCCACAGCCATCATATGCTCTTCTAAAGACAGCCGTGTGTCCAGGAAGACGCCCAAGTTGCGAGCCCCCTCTGTGGGGGTCAGTGACTCGCCCCCAATAGCCAGCGATGGCACCAGCTGGCTATACCGGGACGCCGGCATCCACAGCCACTCGGTCTTGGAAGGGTTGAGTCGAAGCCTGTTCCTCCCCATCCAGACCCGCACGGCCTCCAGACACTGGGACATCACTTCGAAGGCATCATTGGGGTGGTCTGGGGTGGAAATGTACAGCTGAGTGTCATCAGCGTACAGATGGCATCGCACCCCAAAACCACGGATGATCTCACCCAGCGGCTTCACATAAATGTTGAACAGGAGCGGCGAGAGGACCGACTCTTGCGGCACCCCGCAAGCAAGGCGCCTCGAGGTCGACCTCTGCCCCCCTGTCAACACAGACTGCGACCGGTCAGAGAGATAGGAGGAGAACCACCGCAGCACGGTGCCTCCCACCCCCAATCCCTCCAGCCGGCGCAGCATGATACCATGGTCGATGGTATCAAAAGCCGCTGAGAGGTCTAACAGGACCAGAACAGAGGAACAACCCCTGTCCCGGGCCCTGCAAAATCCCCATTCCCATCCCACTCCTGGGGAAGGATATTGCAAAATCCCCATTCCCACCCCACTCCAGGGGAAGGATACTGCAAAATCCCCATTCCCACCCCACTCCAGGGGAAGGATACTGCAAAATCCCCATTCCCACCCCACTCCAGGGGAAGGATATTACAAAATCCCCATTCCCACCCCACTCCAGGGGAAGGATACTGCAAAATCCCCATTCCCATACCACTCCAGGAGAAGGATACTGCAAAATCCCCATTCCCACCCCACTCCAGGGGAAGGATACTGCAAAATCCCCATTCCCACCCCACCCCAGGGGAAGGATACTGCAAAATCCCCATTCCCACCCCACTCCGGGGGAAGGATACTGCAAAATCCCCATTCCCACCCCACTCCAGGGGGAAGGATATTGCAAAATCTCCATTCCCACCCCACTTGTCGATTTATCAAGCCTGATCACAGTTTTGTAGCGAAGCATGGGGATCCAGCTAGTTTAATATATTCCCTAAGTGAAGTCAGCATCGGTCTTTAGAGGATTTCATTCAGAAGTTTTCATCCCATTTCTCTAATGTATTAAGAACGTTTAAGATGTTTTCTCTCCCAGGATATTAGCTGTGCCCATCCAGGTGGTCGGCATTGCAATTCTTACATTCTCCCCTTCCATTCCTCAGTCATTCATGAAAGTTGGTTGGCATCATACAATGTAGAAACAGCCCAAAGTTGTCCTCCCAGTGCTAAATCCTGGTTGTTTCCTTTCTCCAGAAATAGTTGTTGGACTGAGTGATGGTGGTGGCAGGGAGGGTGTGAAAAAAAAATGGCCTTTCTGAGCCCTTTCCTAGAAACCTGAAGTTGTATGATGGAGATAAGAGATTGGTGTTGAAATGCTCACAGATGGCACTCGCTATAAAGCCGCACAAAAAGAATTTGTTAATTATGTCTTGCTCACCCCACTGATTAAAACTCAGAAAAGATTAACTGTGACATTTGTCCTACACGAGAAGAACAAATCATAACAATTATACCAGACTGCCCAGTGCTGGCTTAAACATCGCTGATTCTTCTGCAAAGGCTTGATATCTATGAGTATACCGTGTTTCCCCAAAAATAAGACGGGTCTTTGATATGAGGCATCCTTCTTAGGCAGGTGGCAACAGCATGGTTATTCTTGAGTCATCTCTATTAGTGGTACCATTCAAATTTTTTTACTACCGGTTCTGTGGGCATGGCTTGGTGGGCGTGGCATGGCTTGGTGGGCGTGGCAGGGAAGGATATTGTAAAATCTCCATTCTCATCCCACTCCAGAGGAAAGATACTGTAAGATCCCTCCCCACTCCTGGGGAAGGTTACCTGCAAAATCCCATTTCCTCCTGATCAGCTGGGACTTGGGAGGCAGAGAATAGATGCAGGCGGGGCCAGTCAGAATTTTTACTACCGGTTCTTCGAACTACTCAAAATTCAGGTCCCCAGAACTGGTCAGAACCTGCTGAATACCACCTCTGTTCTGTATGCTCTCAAGCAGGTACAAATTTTTAGTTAGATGAGTTTGATTGTAGAGAATTGGCAGAATTAGCAGGAAATTCTGCATATAGGAATCCGTCTCTCTCTCTCTCTCTCTCTCTCTCTCTCCTCTCTCTCTCTCTCTCTCTTCTCTCTCTCTCTCTCTCTCTCTCTCTCTCTCTCTCTCTCTCCTCTCTCTCTCTCTCTCTCTCTCTCTCTCTCTCCCCTCCCCCTTCCCCCCTCTCTCTTCCCAAAATTTCTGGCCTTTTCCTGACACCTTTGAGAATTAGCATACTTTTTGTTGTTCTTTTCCCAGCCTTGAAGGTTTCTGCCATCTTTGTTTGTTTGTTTACAAAAAGCTTTTTCTAGCATCTAGGTCTCTCATGACACCAGCTTCAATCTGGCCACCTGATGATAGCCTTGTTTTCTAGTCTCAAAGGTGCTTTTTCAAAAGGGCAACTGGGCTATGTTTTTCCTTGAGGAAGCAGATGTTTCACTCCTCATCCAAGAAGCGTCATCAGTTCTGACAGGATGGTGATGGTGGATATAGAACATAGAATAACAGAGTTGGAAGGGACCTTGGAGGTCTTCTACTCCAACCTGCTACCTAGGCAGGAAACCCTACACCACTTCAGACAAATGGTTATCCAACATCTTCTTAAAAACTTCCAGTTTTGGAGCATTCACAGCTTCTGGAGGCAAGTTGTTCCGCTGATTAATTGTTTTCACTGTTAGAAAAATTTCTCCTTTGTTCTAAGTTGCTTCTCTCCTTGATTAATTTCCACCCATTGCTTCTTGTCCTGCCCTCAGGTGCTTTGGAGAATAGCTTGACTCCCTCTTCTTTGTGGCCGCCCCAGAGATACTGGAACACTGCTATCATGTCTCCCCTAGTCCTTCTCTTCATTAAACTAGACATACCCAGTTCCTGCAACCGTTCTTCATATGTTTGAGCCTCCAGTCCCCTCATCATCTTGGTTGCTCTTCTCTGCACTCTTTCTAGAGTCTCCACATCTTTTATACATTGTGGCAACCAAAACTGAATGCAATATTCCACGTGTGGCCTTACCAAGGCCTTTTAAAGTGGCATTAACACTTCACGTGATCTTGATTCTATCCCTCTGTTTATGATCCTTCCATATGATGGAAGGATCATATTTCTTTGCAGTCATCTGATCGTTAGCACTCCCTCTGGGAGTCATTGAGGCCACTCGGGAGTTTATCTAGCTGAGGGTACAGATAAACCCCCAAGTGGCCTCAAAGACTCAACCATGTAGTTCCCAAACCATCGTTTATAACTTAGGATATTACGCAAATTAAGCCACAATATCTTTCTGAATAGACCACTTCAAAGATAGCCACTCTTTTGAATACTGCCCTGTAGCCCATGTTGCTCTAACCTTTCAACCCTGTGAGGTCATAGATATCATCTTGGCTCTTTTGACCCCTTCAATGGATACTCGTGCCTTTGGCCAAGTTTCTACTATCAGCTCTCCCCATATGTTGGGGTATTGCACCATGCAAAACTTTCCCCCTGGGCAGCGACACTTTCCCAACCTTATGAGATGTTAAATTATTCAGAGGCTACATCAACAAGCTGTTCATTGAGGGGAGAAGCAAAGAAACTGGCTTATTTGGAAGAATATTTGATTTCCTTGCAACTCTGAGTGTTTTTCACTTCGGGGATAGCAAATCAAGATGTTCCGGATAATTCAATGTACTCTGATGTTCAGCTTTTGATAGGTAAACATTTAATACATCTGATGTATTCCAGATTCTCCTTTCTGTGCAAAACCCAGTGAAAATTACTCTTCTTTTATATATATATATATAATGAAAGCAATAGGTTGGTGAATTGAGGTTTTGTTTTATTTCAACATTATAAAAGGTAAAGGTTCGCCTCACACATATGCGCTAGTCGTTCCCAACTCTAGGGGGCGGTGCTCATCTCCGTTTCAAAGCTGAAGAGCCAGTGCTGTCCGAAGACGTCTCCGTGGTCATGTGGCCGGCATGACTCAACGCCAAAGGCGCACGGAACACTGTTACCTTCCCACCAAAGGTGGTCCCTATTTTTCTACTTGCATTTTTTATGTGCTTTCGAACTGCTAGGTTGGCAGAAGCTGGGATAAGTCACGGGAGCTCACCCCATTACGCGGCACTAGGGATTCGAACTGCCGAAACGGTCAACTTTTTGATCGACAAGCTCAGTGTCTTAGCCACTGAGCCAAATCCCTCTACAAATGTACACATATACTGGAAAGAAGAAAAAAACAGTTGCTGCCTTTATTTTTCACTTTTGAGTGCTAATAAAGGAAAAGGTTTCCCCTGTGCAGTCATGTTCGACTCTTGTGGGGGGCTCTGCTCATTTCCATTTCTTAGCCGAGGGAGACAGAATGTCCGAAGATGTTTCTGCAGTCATCGGGCAGAATGGCATCACGCTGCAGCACAGAGCTTTGGTAAAAGTGAAGAGAAGGAGCAGGGGAGACAGGATAGCACGCTTTCAATATTTGAGGGGCTGCCACAGAGAGGAGGGGGACAAGCTGTTCTCCAAAGCACCTGAAGGCCAGACAAGGAATAATGGATGGAAACTGATCAAGGAGAGATTCAACCTGGAAATAAGGATAAATTTTCTGACAGTGAGAACAATCAACCGATGGAACAACTTGCCTTTGGAAGTTGTGGGAGTTTCATCACTGGAGGCTTTTAAGAAGAGATTGGACTGCCATTTGTCAAAAATGGTGTAGGGTCTCCTGCTTGGGTGGGTGGGGGGGTTGGACTAGATGACCTACAAGGTCCCTTCCAACTCTGTTAATCTGAAACACAGAAAGCTATTACTGTCATGGTTCCAAGTAATGCTCCCAATCAATTCAAGACTCTGAGGCTGTGGCTTTTCTCAAAGATCCTGTTAATTGGGTACATCATATCGGCACGTTCAAATGTGAAACCAACTCTGAATAATTCCCGCGCTTTGGTATAATTAAAAAATAGATATTGTCCAACTCCCCTTGTGTCACAGGTCACGTTAACCAACCAAGCAGGTGATGAACTTCTCATTACTCCCTCCTGCCATTGCTAGGGCAGATTCAGCTGACCTTGGTTCTCATGAGCCTTATCGCTGTTATGTCTGGCACTGTAGAGGAAAACATTCTACATTCTTTATATCCCTCTCCCCATATGCATGGCAACTTAAAAATGAAGCAACGTAAAGTATGGCTTCAACTAGAGTCATTTTGAGAGTTGGCAGTTACCTTCCCACCAAAGTGGTACCTATTTATCTACTCACATTTTCATGCTTTCGAACGGCTACATGCCCAGGAGCTGGTGCGAGAACGGGAGCTCGCCCTATCACACGATGCTTGAGTTTTGAACCCAGGCTGTCAGATTTCCAGCTGGCAAGCTCTGCTTTTTAACCACTGAGCCATCATGCCCCCTTTGGATGTTATAGAGCAGGGGTCCCCAACCTTTTGGACCACAGGGACCACTAAATTCATAATTTTAAATCCCACAGACCACTAATATGATTTGCCTAATGACTGGCTGGGTGGGCGTGGCTAGGTGGTCATGTGACTGGGTGGGCGTGGCCAACTCGATGGCCAACTCGATGTCACTCACATCGAGGGGCACCTTGCCAGCCTCTACTCACCCCTCCCCTGCCAGCCATTCCTCGCCTCCCCACCTGGGCAACAGGCTTATTTTCTAAACGGTGGGTGGGATTTTGAACTGTAATCAACTGTTTTTCCTTTAATGGATATTATGGAGAAAGTCCTCTATAGAAACTCCTGCTTTTTTGGCTGCAATGAGAAGAATAAATTTTCCCCAAACAAAGAAGCATCTTTAAGCGTTAGCTTCCAGCGTCCAACATCAAAGCCGATACATTCAACAGGAATCTTTTACCATGCCCGTAATACTGGGCACTATCGATCTGTTGAAAGACAAACCAATTTTGTCTTCCTGTCCCTCGTGGCTTCTTAAGAAGTGATTGATACAATCAAAAGACTTTGCTTCGATCGTTTTCAAACAAGAACAAGGTCACTGGAGTTCTCAGTTTTATGCCGTAGTAATAATAAGGTTTAAGCTTATGGCATAAACCAGCTGTGGCCATTGGCGCACTGGGAGCCATACCAAAAACCCTTGGATCTCACTTAGATCATCTGCACATTCATAAAATTTCCATCCGTCAAATGCAAAAGGCCACAAGAGGCTCAGATCGGCACATAAAATATGTTGATGCATTACGATCTGTGGGTGAAGGTTCATTTTCTGAGCTTGTGGGTTGGATTTCTGAACGTTTCGTTACCAGGCTAGCTAACATCTTCAATGCAGATGAAGATGTTACTTACCCTGGGAGTGAAATGTTCGGAAACCAACCCACAAGCTCAGAGAATGAACCTTCACCTTCATCCTACCCCCGAGCTACAGACATTCGCCACTATTGCAAACATTAGGCTACCCTTGGGAAGAACTTGATGCAAGTGAAAGCCAGCATCAGCTAAAGAATCGCAGCTGAGACTTTACGTTCTTCTGTATAATAATAATCATTGTGGGAGATGACCAGGCTGAGCCTGAGGGAGGGGTCAAATGCATCATCAATCTTGAATCCAGAGGTGGGATTCAGCCGGTTTGGACTGGTTCCGGCAAACCGGATGCTAATTTTACATCTGGTTTGCTGACCGGTAGTTGCAAAGTTGAAGAGCCTTGGTAGTACAGTGGTTTAAAGCACCCTGTTATTAAGACCAGCTGCCTGCAATTACTGCAGGTTCAAATCTCGCCAGGCTCAAGGTTGACTCAGCCTTCCATCCTTTCTAAGGTAGGTAAATTGAGGACCCAGTTTGTGGGGGCAATAAGCTGACTTTGTATAAAAATATACAAAAGGATGAAGGCTATTGCTTAGCACATTGTAAGCCACCCTGAGTCTCCGGAGAAGGGCGGCATATAAATCAAATCAAAAAAAAAAAAAAAAAAGATTGGCTGGCCCCACCCTCCCCTTCCAGGAGCCTCCACACCAGGGGTGAAATGCTCCCAGTTCGGACCGATTGCCCGATCTGGTAGTGATGGAGGCAGGTTGTTCAGAGAACCGATAGCAAAAATCCCTGCCCCCACTCATGCCCAGCTGAGCCGCGCAATCATCAGAGGTTTTCTTTTTAATTTTAAAAAGCATTTTTTTCTACAACCTCTTTGGCCGAAAAAATGCTTTTAAAAGTAAAAAAAAAAGCCTCTGACGATCGCACGGCTCAGCTGGGATCGTCAAAGGCTTTTAAAAGCCTTTTTTCTACAACCTCTTCAGAATTTTGCAGTATCTGTCCCCTAGGAGTGGGGAGGAAATGGGGATTTTGCAGTATTCTTCCCCTGCCACGCCCACCAAGCCATGTCCACCAAGCCACACCCCACCCACCAAGCCACGCCCACAGAACAGGTAGTAAAAAAAATTTGGATTTCAGAACTGGTTGTAAAAAAAAAATTGGATCCCTGTAGATCTAAATCAGTTGATTGCCTACTTCCATGTGAGAATGCAGTCCCCTTCTTACATCCGGTAACGTAATTTAAATCTGGTCCTGTTCTTTGTCTTGCCTTGTCTTATACGCTGTCTAAATTTCTCATGCTTCATCCAAAGCAGCAGTTTCTGTCATTGACAGAACTGCCCCCTTTGCCCTAGGAAATTCTGGCTCCCGAATTAACTCTCCCATGAATGTTAGTGTGGGAGGTGAGGTGAACCCGAGGCCAGATTATATTTGTTTGTTTTGAGGCCAATGGATGAAACATGAAGCTGATTTGATGCTAGTGGAATTTGAAGTTGCTTGACCTACTTTTCTTAATGATGAAATGATAATGTGAAATAATTCCTCTCAACGAGGAGGAGAGTAGATATATAAATATCCAAGATGGTCTGTATAGGCACAGGGGATAATGTCTGCTTTTCAATCCATCAGAAGGGATCTTGGTGGCCTTCTAGTTCAACTCCCTGCTCAAGTCGGACAAATGGTTGTCCAATCTCTTCTGGAAAATCTCCAGTGATGGAGTATCCACAACTTCTGAAGGCAAGGCATTCCACTAGTTAACTGTTCTCAGTTTTAGGAAGTTTCTCCTTAATTTCAGGTTACTTCTCTCCTTGATTAGGTAATCCAAGTAGACAAGATAGATCAGACTAGGAAACCAAAGGCCAGACAAGGAATAATGGATGGAAACTGACCAAGGAGAGATTCAACCTAGAAATGAGGAGGAACTTTCTGACAGTGAGAACAATCAACCCATGGAACAGAAGTTGCCTTCAGAAGTTGTGGGAGCTTCATCACTTGAGACTTTCAAGAAAAGATTAGATGGCCATTTGTCAGAAATGGTGTGGGGTCTCCTGCTTGAGCGGGGGGGTTGGACTAGATGACCTATAAAGTCCCTTCCAACTCTGTTAATCTGATATATACCTGACTTTTACAGTAGTAAACTAATAGAATCTTGCAAGTGTGAATGTGCTTCCTCTCCCACACCTTTATTTTTGTGGGAACTAGGCGGGGTCTTACAGATATTGACTCCGAATTTAAGAGAAATGGGACAAGAGCCACTTACTCTAATTACAGTTCTGGTCTGGACTCAGATTTCTTTTGTCTGACCGTTGTCTTGGTAACAGCTTTTCCTCCTGTTCTTCAAGGTTACTCCTTCTCTCATTACAGGCAAGCAATTCCACATGCTTCATGTTGTCATTGAACAGATGACATCACAACAAACAGATGTCATTACAGCTTCAGATGGACACCTCTGTGATAGGGTTGTGCATGGTCTTTATTTTTGTTCTGCCCCAGCTACGGACTCCAAAGAACGCAGCACACACAAAGTCTGTACAAACCTTAGTTTGTAATCAGTCTTTTTCAAACAAAGGCTGTTAATTAACTTTCTTAACAGCCTACAAGAATCCAAAGAATAAATAATCGTAATCTTACTATGGTTGGCAGAAAGCCCAGAAGCAATTTGCAGAGAACTAAGATCCAGACACGAAGGAGAATGAACGAAGTTGTTCCCTGCAAATTGCTTCACTTGGCGTTCCTCCTTAAATAGGCTAAGGGAGTGGCCAGTTAGCCCCAAGCCTTACTCTTGAGGAGACCTCCTCCTGAGGAGCCACTCCTGCCTTTTGGCAGCTCTGCGTGCCCGTGCATCGAGAAGAGGCTCCTCCTCTTCTTCCTCTTCACTTATGGGAGCTTCTGGAGCTTCTGAAGGCCCTGGCTGAATCCCCACCTCTGGCACCACATCTTCTCCAGCCTCCTCATTGTCTGATTCGAGTGCCAGCTGCACAGGCTGCTGGTGCAGCACCACACCAGCCTCCTCGCATTTCATGAACAGGCCAATTGGTCTAAGATACATCTTAATGAAATATTTCCCATCACTAAGACAGACATTAAAAACCAAGATAGGATAGAAAAGGAAGAGCATAATCACCCCAGAATAAAAACAGATTCATTAACTAAAAAGGAAGCAAGATATTTACACGATAACGATAGTAAACCAGAAAAAACAATTAGGAGTAACAGAAATCAAGTACCAAGCAAATATAAGGACTACGTAATGTATATAAATAATGAAGCATCAACACCCAACACATACAAGGAAGTATTAAAACTTCCCATTGAAGAAAAAAAATGGGAATTAGCTATGGCCAAAGAAATGGACAGTTTACGAGAATTAAATGTATTCACACCAACACCTGCACCAAAGGACAAAACAATTATAGGTGCCAGGTGGATATTCAAAATTAAAAATCTGGAAGAAGGCAACACATTATATAAAGCTAGATTAGTTGCACAGGGTTATGCTCAAAAGTATCCTGAGGATTACACAGATACATATTCTCCCACTGTAAGGACTGAAAGTGTTAAGACAGCTTTAGTTATAGCCTCCGCACTTAATCTTGATGTCTTTCAATATGACATACAAACTGCATACTTACACGCAAAGCTTGATAAAGAGATATATGTAAGAGCCCCTCATAGTCAATATACAAATAGGAATGAAACTTGGTTATTGAACAAAAGTTTGTACGGACTAAAACAATCCGGCAAACGTTGGTATGAATGTTTGGTCAATGTACTCAAGACTATGAATTTCAATGCTACAACTGCAGACAATTGTTTCTTTGTCAGAAAGGATGGTGATTCACTAGAATTTGTGTTAATTTATGTGGATGACATTTTATATATTGGTAAACATAAAGAGAAAAGAGATACATTTGTAACGAAACTGAATGAACATTTTTCTTTGAAATCACTAGGAAAAGTAAATAAATATCTTGGAGTTCAAATCAGCAAGACAAAAAAGGGATTTAAATTATCTCAAAAAGATAAAATTATAGAACTCCTGAATAAATGTAATTTAAATGATGCAAAGCCTTGTGATACTCCAATGCAAGCTGATTTTTTAAGAAACATGAATGAGTCATCCCCTGAATTTAAAGATAATACACTTTACAGATCAGTTATTGGTTCCCCTTTGTATATATCTAATTGGACTAGACCTGATATTGCTCTACCCCTTAATTTATTATCTAGATACGTTAGTAAACCCTTAATTTATCATTGGGAAGCCATTAAACGAATACTAAGATATCTGAAGCACAGCTTAGACTTCTGTCTACTGTTGGAACCCAACAATGTTAATGAACCCATTCTCACTTGTTACGCTGATGCAGATTGGGCAGGTGACACTAAGTGCAGAAAAAGCACTTCAGGCTATGTATTTTTTCTTAACAATTGTCCAGTCTACTGGTTTACTGGGAAACAAGATCTAGTAGCCACATCAACTACTGAGGCAGAATATGTTTGTTTGTCTAAAGCCTCTAATAATCTTGTATGGTTTAATGATTTGTTATCAGATGTCTGGAAGAGCCCTTCATTACCTTTTATTATACATGAAGATAACAAAGCTGCTATAGAGATATCTAGGTCTGATGCTATTGGTCAAAGATCTAGACATATAGATATTAAATTCAAACATGTAAGACAATTATCTCAAGATGGATTCATTAAAACTATTCATTGCAAAACTTCAGAACAAATAGCTGACATACTGACTAAGCCTTTGCAATCAAAACAACACAAATATTTAACTTCAAAACTACAAGTTTTATATTGTTCTGAATCTGAGTGTAATTACTGTTGTATGTCGAATCGGCATTTAGAGGGGGATTTGTCACGAGTAAATGCCTTATTCTCAAATGGAGATAATATATGTTCATAGAACATCAGGGGTTAATCCACCCTTCCTTTCTTAATGTATTCATATGTAGCCACTCCTACCTATAACTCCGCCTTATTGTTATAAAAAGAGGATGTACGCACCTCCTACTCACTTCTATCTGCAATCATTGAGAAAATATAGAATGCCTACTGTAAATAAATAGTACTTTGTTTTGAATACTTTGTTCCTGATCATTTATTGAGTCTGATCCTCAAATTTATGCAACATGGACAACGTTCCTCCAGGCCTTCCTGTCCTCCACCATCCTCTGGAGTCCATTTAAGGTCACGCCTACTGCTTCAGTGATTCCATCCTACCATCTCATTCTCTGTCGTCCTCTTCTTCTTTTGCCCTCAATCTTTCCCAGCATTAGGCTCTTCTCCAGTGAGTCCTTGCTTCTCATTAGGTGGCCAAGGTATTTGAGTTTCATCTTCAGGATCTGGCCTTCTAAAGGAATGTGGGGTTTACCATATTTTTCGGGGTATAAGACGCACCTTTTTCCCCCAAAAAAGAGGGTGAAAATCTGGGTGTGTTTTATACTCCAAATGTAACCCCACCAAGCTTCTCAAATGGAGGTTTTAGAGGCTAAAAAAAGCATCAGAAAAGAAGCTTCAGAAAAGAAGCCCCCAAACAGAGCTTCAGAAAAAAAGTTTCCAAACAGAGCTTCAGAGGCTTTTTTTCTAAAGCTGTTTCGGAGGCTTTCAGAGGCTGAAAAAAAAGGCAAGGCACAGAGCTCACAACCAAGGAACCTGTTGCTAAAATTCATCTCTGGGAACAGCTGATTGGGGGTATTCTGGGAGGCCGATCCACCTGCCAATCAGCTTTTTTCTTATTTTCCTCCCCAAAAACTAAGGTGCGTCTTATACTCCGGTGCATCTTATACTCCGAAAAATATGGTACTTATTCGCAAAGCTAACCTTGGGTCTCTTGGCCTATTTCTGTTAAATCCAGGCCTCATTGTTATAGAGATGAAATGGTGGATTAATTTAGGTCTCTGGTCAAACTAAATACCGGGGTGTTTCCTTCAAGTGGGAATCTTAGGCTAGTCCAGGGGTTGGCAACCTGCAGCTCTGGAGCCGCATGTGGCTCTTTCGCCCCTCTGCTGTGGCTCCCTGCCACTCAAAATATGCATCACAACCGCCAATGTGCGACACCCACCAGCACACGATTTATTGAGCTTTTCAACCCCCAGTAGGCCAACCATGGATAAATACAAGAAAAGAAAAGTTTCAGAAGAAAACAGAACGTTTAATTCAACTACACATGCTAGTTTTGTGGCCGCTCAAGAAATAGTCAGGCACGGGAAGGGTTTTGTGGCTCCCGGTGTTTTCTTTTCTGTGGGAAATGGGTCCAAATGGCTCTTTGAGTGTTGAAAGTTGCAGACCCCTGAACTAGTCACTTGATTCTGTTGGGTTTTCTTGCTCTGAAAACTCTTTTTTTTTGCTCTTCTCACCTTATGAGAGTATAAATCTAACACGTGGAATCTCACTGTTCATTTCAGCAATGACTCACATCATTCCATGATATTTTCTTGACATTCCAGAGTAGAAATAGAATAACAGAGTTGGAAGGGACCTTGGAGGTCTTCTAGTCCAACCCACTGGCCAGGCAGGAAATGCTACACCACTTTTTTTTTTTAAATTTGATTTATATGCCGCCCTTCTCCGGAGACTCAGGGCGGCTTACAATGTGCTAAGCAATAGCCTTCATTCTTTTTGTATATTTATACAAAGTCATCTTATTGCCCCCACAAACTGGGTCCTCATTTTACCTACCTTTGAAAGGATGGAAAGCTGAGTCAACCTTGAGCCTGGGGAGATTCGAACTTGCAGTAATTGCAGGCAGCTGAATGTTAGCAACAGGCTATTAGTCTGCTGCGCCACCAGGCTCCTTCAGACATATGGTGATCCAACATCTTCTTAAAAACTTCCAGTGTTGGAGCATTCACAACTTCTGGAGGGAAGTTGTTCCACTGATTAATTGTTCTCACTGTCAAGAAATTTCTCCTTAGTTCTAAGTTGCTTCTCTCCTTGATTAGTTTCCACCCATTGCTTCTTCTCCTGCCTCCAGGTGCTTTCTTGACTCCCTCTTCTTTGTGGCAGCCCCTCAAATATTGGAAGACTGCTATCATGTCACCCCTAGTCCTTCTTTTCATCAAACTAGACATACCCAGTTCCTGCAACCGTTCTTCATATGTTTTAGCCTCCAGTCCCTTAGTGCTAGTTCAAGTGTCTTCATATTTTGTACAATGGATTAAGATTATAGAATAACAGAGTTGAAAAGGACCTTGGAGGTCTTCTAGTCCAACCCCCTGCTTAGGCAGGAAACCCTACACTACTTCAGGCAAATGGTTATCCAACATCTTCTTAAAAATTTCCAGTCCTTCTTTTCATCAAACTAGGCATACCCAGTTCCTGCAACCGTTCTTTTAAGAGTAAGAAGAGTAAGTTTTAGGCTTCTCTTGTTGCATTGATATCAAGTTATAGGCATGACCTATCTATTAAGCAATAAATCTGGTTTGATTAGCTGTCAGTGGATGGTGTGACAGTGGTGGTTGAGGGCATCACTTTTATGACAAATCTCCCCACACTGTCATTTTGCACATCTGCTTCCAAAATGCACCATAAAGAGCAAATGCTAGAATAAGGTAAAAAAAAAAAAAGCTGGTTAAATGACTTTTGCATAAACTGTCAGTGTTATTAGATGTGCACTACTAAAATCTTCTCATTCAGGTGGAAAGGAGGCCCAGCACGTCACAGAGTAAATCTGCTCCTAATCTAAGTGATGTAACAATCGTTTGTTTCTCATCTGACATCCCTGCAAGAGAAGTATTCTATTTTCCTCTAAAACGAGTATCTTTGGTCAGGATAAAATGAATTCCGTTTGTCTTGGATCAAAGGACATAAGGGAGAAAGTAATTATTTTCGTGTCTTCTTATTTAGACCCCCGCTTTGCTTTGAAGTTCACTCTCAGCTTCATCTACTTGACAGATGGATTAATGTTTATTTAAAACTTGGATATTGTACACCATTCTATTGTGTTTTCAAAGTAGCTCGCATAATTTCGAGGCACGATGTTTGAAACTAACTAAAAACAACAAAAACAGAAGCATAAAGCATCTGCCAATGTAATCAGTCCACAGTAAATTACACTGTTCCATATTTGCTCATCTTAAAGCCATATGTTGTACTACATTTTGGAGCTCCGGAGGCTCTTATTTTGGCTTCAACAGCTAACGAGGCTGAACCTCTGGAATGAAAATATTGCAATAATTGAAAGCTATGGAGAACTTTGGAAGGAACATGAAAAGTTCTTTACAGATGAGAAAATCAATTGAGTCTTTCTAGGGAGAATTTTCCAAAGCTAGGATAGCAGTAATGAAATGTTATTTCCCATCACCAGCTGCCTTGACCGAAATCAGTGAGGAATATGGAAAGAAGTGACACCTTAGAAAGAAAACCTGAAATTAAATGTTAACTTAGGTTAGCTGAAGCATTTGTCCGTCTGGATTTATCTTCATTTTGCTTCTCTATGATCTGATAGAGAATGAGTAAGGATGGAGCAATGACTCTATTGAAAATCTGTCCATTGGTTTCAGATTGTATACCATCTTCACTTTCAGGGGAAAGATAAGTCATCATCATCATCCTCTTTTAATGACCCCATAATCTCTTGCAGGTTGGAGTCTGGACAACTGAATGGCGCTGAGTGTTTACTGGCTGGATGCCCTTCCTGTCACCAACATGGAGTTATATTCAGCGGATATATTCTCATTGTGCCTAGAGAGAAATATTTGCCTCTACATAAGATCGGACTAAAGGAGAAAGATGAGGAATGGCGCTTATTTTATCCAGATGTGTGGTTCTCCAGATGGGTGAGTTTTATAATATGAAGTTGGGGAGCAGGGACAAAGTGAGTTTCTGCTGATGCTGTTGTGACCCAGGCCCAAGTAAGTAGTAGGAAAATCAGTCAGTGAAAAAACAAACAAACTTTATTCGAACAGCTGAGAATTACTTCATTCCCAGCGTCATTCAACTAAATTAAAGCAAATTCCTCCCAACACAAATTCCTCAGTCCTATTGCAAACCTTGGTCCAGTTAGGCAAACTGCCAAAGGCCTTTCTTGGCAAACGTTCAGAAGTCACAGATACAAAAATAAATACAAGACGTAGACGAAGAAGAAGACAAAGCTACCAACGTTGTTTTCCGGCAAAGCCCAAACGCCATTGCTGGCTTGTTTTAAGCCTTATGGGAGGGCCCAATCATCTCTTGGCCCTACTCCCGAGTTGTCCTCTTTGCTTGAGCTGCTCTTGCCTTCTGACAGCTCTTCTCATGCGTGCAATAGGAACAGGCTCCTCCTGTTCCTCTGCCTCACTCCTATCAGCCTCTGGAGGCTCAGGCAGGAAACCCTACACCACTTCAGACAAATGGTTCTCCAATCTCTTCTTTAAAACTTCTAGTGTTGGAGCATTTACAACTTCTGGAGGCAAGTCATTCCCACTCAGTTGGATCAGGAATCCAACTCAGATCAGCTGAAGTTCAGGAATTTATGGCATGCAGAACCTTTGTCAGGTGTACCAGGAATATCTTCTCCTTGGCTAAGGTGTACTGAAGATAATGACCGATGCTGTCATCTCTTAGATGACTGTAATTAACTCTCCATGGGACTGCCCTTGAAGATGACACGGAATCTACAGAATCCAGCTATCTGTTCATAACTAGAGCCAGATGGTGCAACTTATAGAGTCCTACAGGGCTTAGGTGAGTGACGGTTAACCTTTTTGGTGCCGAGGGGCCAAAGCATGCATGCACGTGTGCAAATGCACATGTGCGTGCTCGAACCCCCAAAATGCAATGCGAGTGCCCCCCACGCATACGGCCCCCCCACACATTTCCCCCCTGCACATGTGCTCCAGAAACTGCCTGGAAAGCCTCCTGCACCAACCTGGAAGCCAAAACAGGGTGCAGGAGCGTTAAGCAAGCCACCCACGCCCCATTTTGGGCCTGGGATGCCTCCTTCACCAATCTGAACCCCCTTTGTATGTGCCCCACCCCCATGCATGCATGCACACGTCTCCCGTATGCACCCTGCCCTTCCACGTATGCTCGGCAGAGACCTGGTGACCATCTGGCCGGCAGGAGGCACGTGTACATGCGTGGTACACCATGGGCTGGGACGATGGCTGGCATGCCCACAGAGAGGGCTCTGCGTGCCACCTGTGGCACGCGTGCCATAGGTTCGCCATCACGGGCTTAGGCTGTCTTCAAAACTGTTTTCTTCATATGGAGTCTGCCTCCCATGTCTAGCCTACTTGGGAGAGGATACTACTATGGGTGTTTGTTGTGGGCCGCCAGCGGCCTGTGCGGATTGTTGCTGATCCCGATGACGAGGAGGCTGGTGTGGTGTCGCGCCAGCAGCCTGTGCAGCCGGCGCTCGAGTCGGACAGCGAGGAGGCTGGAGAAGATGTGGTGCCAGAGGCAGGGATTCAGCCAGGGCCTTCAGAACCTCCAGAGGCTCCTTTAAGTGAAGAGGATGAAGTGGAGGAGCCTCTTCTCAATGCACGGGCACGCAGAGCTGCCAAAAGGCAGGAGTGGCTACTCAGGAGGAGGTCTCCTTGAGAGTAAGGCTTGGGGCTAATTGGCCACTCCCTTAGCCTATTTAAGTTTGCACACAGCTTGTAAAAAGCTGCAGGAAACAACATGTGTTCGTCCGCTGATCATTGAGTTTGAATTTTCTCTGCAAACTTGGCTTCTGGGCTTTCTGCCAACTCTAGTAAAACTCTATCTTATCTGTGGAATTTCTGGCAGGTTATTAAGAACGTTTTATTAACAGTCTGCATTTGCAAAAGACTATGTTTTGAGGTAAACTGAGTTTTCTTCGGAGTTGTGTATGCTACATTCTTTGGGATCTGTAGCTGGGGCAGAACAGTGTTAGAGCTCACAGAGATGGCATACATAGGAGCGGCCACCTCTGAAGTTGGTTTAGTGCCCACCATAGAATCTCCTTTAGAATCCTGATCTCTAAACTTGACAACTTTAAGAGTTGTGGACTTCAACTCTGAGAGTTCCTCAGCCAGCTGGCAGAGAATTCTGGGAGTTGAAGTCCACAAGTCATCAAATTGCCAGGTTTGGAAACCCTGCTTTAGAAAATTGGTTAACTCAGGTCTCTTCTGCAGCACAACTCGGAGAAAGAGATTGTAACTGAGGACAGCAACATATGTTGCTTCCAGCTGTTCATGTTAACATTTATTTCATGGTTGTTTAAAGTTATTGTAAAGCTGCCTCGGATTGCATGAGTAGGCGGCATACAAATAATTTTAATAAATGAACGATGCATCTCCCAGTTAGAAAATTCATACAGTGCGAAAGCCAGTCTTATTAAAGAATCCATTTCTCTCCTGCAAACTGAGGTTAATTTAGGTGATTAAAAGTGCACCTTAGATCGCTTGCTTTGAAATAATTTTAGCCTCTGAATTACCAGGGAGAAGACGGGGAATGGTTGCTATGGTAATTTCTGCCTGCCATATTGCTCCTCTAGAATCTGCCCCGTGGAATTTTGCAAGTTAATGGAATCTTGTCATTTGCAGAGAGAGGGGAAAATTCTTCCTCTTTGCTACAACAACGTAACGTTTGATTAAACAGATTTGCCCATGGGTTTCTCACAGTCTCCCCCGCTGATTCCCCTCCTCTTTTGATTATACATTATAAAAAGAAAGACAACGATCTAACTTAGTGTTTCTCGATTTGGGCAACTTTAAGACGGGTGAATTTCAACTCCCAGAATTCTCCAGCCAGCAGGATTTAAGATGTGTGGACTTCAGTTCCCAGAATGCCCCAATCTGGGAAACATTAAGAGGGGTGGACTTCAACTCCCAGAATTCCCTCAGCTAGTGAGAAGACTAATTTCAGTTGCAAGTAGACCCTTCAATTATAAGAAGTGATCTGAGATTGCTCACCATTTTTGTTTGCAAAAGATTTTGGAGCGGTAAAAATTACAATTCATAATAAGGAAGTGGAACTAAATTGTCAGTATATGTGTCAGATCCTATAGGAACCTCTGGTTCATATCAAACAATGCAAAAACAAGCATGGCATCATAATTTATTGTAGGGAGGTTTAGAATTTTATGACTTCTCATTTCAAGCCTGAGCTACAAATGGTCTCCTTTATTGGTACTGCTTCTATACTTAGCTATGAGCCATGGTGGCACAGTGGTTAGAGTGCAGTACTGCAGGCTACTTCTGCTGACTGCTGGCTGCCTGCAATTTGGCAGTTCAAATCTCACCAGGCTTAAGGTTGACTCAGCCTTCCATCCTTCTGAGGTGGGTAAAATGAGGATCCAAAATTGTTGGGGACAATGTGCTGACTCTGTAAACCGCTTACAGAGAGCTGTAAAGTGGTATTTAACTCTACTGCTACTGCTACTGCCACTGTCCCAATTGTCCACCTCATTCAATGTTCCCACAAAATCCTAAAGTGTTGCAATGGGTTTATATTCCAAGATGCACTGGACAATGTTATGTAGCCTGATTGTGTATGATATGTGTTTTGGAGTTTAGAAGAACAGGCACTAACTTTATTTATAGCTTCTAGTGGACCAGACTAAGCCTGTTCTGTCAATATAAGTTTGCTTTGTCTTTGTCTTTGGGATATCTCTGTTAGGATACATGGAGAGATGTCACAGCACAACCCATACAAAGGATTGATTGTATGCTAATGACAAGATTCAGTCATATTACTGTGAATAGGGTAATTATAGGGGTGTTGTGGTGGCTCAGTGATTAAGACACTGAGCTTGTCAGCTGGAGCCAGCAGCCCAGGTTCGAGACCTGAATGCCAGTCAGTGGCATGAGCTCCCATCCTCGCTCCAGCTCCTACCAACCTAGCAGTTTGAAAGCATGCAAATGTGAGTAGATAAATAGGTACCACTTTGGTGGGAAGGTGGCCTCTCTCTGTGATGTCATACTGGCCACAGGACTGCAGAAACATCTTTGGACAGTGGTGGCTTAATGGCCTCGGCAACAATTAGTGGAGTAAAATCCGCAAGCGTAATTATAGAAAACTTAGAATGAGACTATACCGATGTGGTTAATGTTATTTAGCAGAAGCAACTTGAACTGTTGATTCTTGATTTATGGTCAAGCTTTGAAAGGTGAGGAGGCAAGTCTCCCCATAGAGGCACACAGGCACACGGACATTAAATCTACCTTAAATTTATATTTAATTTAAATGCCGACTTGCATATGAACGCATTACTGTTCTCTGTAATTTACAGCCTTGGTATAATTGTCTTCTGTTCTGTTCCCCTTTATTGGTGTCTTCTGTTGCCTTAGGTGCACTTTCTTTCCTACTGTTGTTCTCCTGGATTTTTCTCTCTCGGTAAATAAATCCAAATTGTATACAAACTACTTTGGGGTGCATTTAGTTCAGAGTCAAAGAGTCTGAGAGTTTCCAAATGCTGGAGAAGAGCAGCCCCACTTCATCTCTGGGACTGAAGAGTAGCCAGGATGGGATTTACGGAGAATCACTGAAATGTCTATTAAGGCTTTAATACGGACTGAAGGGGGACGCAGTGACTCAATGGCTGAGACACTGAGCTTGTCGATTGAAAGGTCGGCAGTTCAGCGGTTCGAATCCCTATTGCCGTGTAACAGGGGTGAGCTCCCGTGACTTGTCCCAGCTTCTGCCAACCTAGCAGTTCGAAAGCACATAAAAAATGCAAGTAGAAAAAATAGGGACCACCTTTGGTGGGAAGGGAACAGCATCCCATGCGCCTTTGGTGTTGAGTCATGCCGGCCACATGACCACAGAGACGTCTTCGGACAGCGCTGGCTCTTCGGCTTGGAAACAGAGATGAGCACTGCCCCCTAGAGTCAGGAACGACTAGCACGTATGTGCAAGGGGAACCTTTACCTTTACCTATGGATTGAACTGGTAAATAATTAGATTGATAAGGTGCTAGCTGTTGAGAATGACAAACATAGACTTCTGATAAATGAAATAAAACCACAACGGGTTTTTTTTTCTTGGAAAAAGTGGATTTTTTCTTGTATCATTGGGGGCTATCATGATGGCATGATTAGTGAGACTTAAGATATTTAGGGTTTGGGATTGAGGGCACCATAGACTAATTATCCTCTGGATTTCTAGTGCCTTCACACTCCAGTTATTTCATTAGGCCATGGAGTCAAACAGAACTTTCCAAAGCTTTAACCAACTAGATGAACTAATTGCTTCCTGCAAAAGCTCACGTCCCGTTCGCTTCTCTTTTATGTCTTAATCATCTCCAAGCCTTATTCCCAAATCGACCCTGTTTTCTTAATTTTTCTTGTCTACCAGCAGCTCTGTGCATGTGCACACTGGGAACAGGATCCCACTGTTCTTTTGCCTCGCTGATGTCACACTTAGGAGGCTCCGGAGGCAGCAAAGAACTACCAGATGGCCTTGGCCCCCTCTCTGCCTCCAACTCAGAGCCTTGTCCGAGCCTTCCCCAGACTCCAGGACTGATCCATGTTCCTCCCCAACCTCCTCACTGTCCGAATCTGCTGTCAGCTCTGCTGGCTGCTGGTGGGCCACAACAACAGAGTGGGGGAATAGCCCAGGACTATCTAACAAACCTGATAACTCCTCTTTGATTTTTCCCAGGCAGGGAAAAAAAAAAAATCAGTGATTCAAAATCTCTGCAGGACTTTGGAAACTAACTTGGATGCTTTATTTCTGCTTTGCTTTCCAAAATCAAAAAAAAAAAAAGGCTCCCTGGTTTAGTGGAAACCTTTGAACAAGCCTAGTTGATTTAAAAGGTTTGTTTGCAAACCATGCTTGCTAGAATGATGATGCCTGAATTGTGGACACACACACAGCCTGACAAATCTATATGAAATCTGTTTACTTTTTTTTTCTTCAGAATAATGCGCTGATTTTAACAACTAAGATATACCGGAAGGTGCCTCCTTTGGTGTCAACTAGAGTTTCTGACTGGCTTAACTCATTCTCATTTTAAATTGCTTTCTTTAAAATATGGAATATCCTGGAGACTATCATGCTGCAAACCATCCATATATTTTTTTAAAAAAACAATGCCGTTGGCCCCGTGGTGAAATCCAATTTTTTTTACTACCAGTTCTGTGGGCGTGGCTTGATGGGCATGGCAGGGGAAGGATACTGCAAAATCTCCATTCCCACCCCACTCCAGGGGAAGGATACTGCAAAATCACCATTCCCTCCCCACTCTGGGGCCAGCCAGAGGTGGTGTTTGCCAGTTCTCTGAAGTGCTCAAAATTTCCACTACCGGTTCTCCAGAACCTGTCAGAACCTGCTGGATTTCACCCCTGTGTTGGCCTAACAAATGCATTCCAAGGGCATTCTTAGGGGGAAGAAAATGGAAGGAACTCCAAAAGATTGTTTGGAAATCTGCTCAACAGCTCAGCAAAAAAGTTATGGAGAACTAGACTGGAAAATGAACCTATTTGACCTCTAAGAATACTATTTGTCAATACTCCAGAGTGTTAATGGGGGTTAAAATCACACATCTAAAAATGGCCAAGGTTGAGACTCAACTTACAACAGTTCGTTTAGTGACCGTTTGAAGTTACAAGGGAACTGAAAAAAGCAACATGACCTAAAAATATGCTAAGAAAGAAAGAAGGAAGGAAGAAAGGAAGGAAGGAAGGAAGGAAAGAAAAGAAAAGAAAGAAGGAAGGAAGGAAGGAAGGAAGGAAAGAAAGGAAAGGAAAGGAAAGGAAAGGAAGAAAGAGAAAGAGAAAGAAAGATAGAAAAAGGAAGGAAGGAAGGAAAAGAAAGAAAAAGAAAGAAAGAAAAACAGACAGGCAGAAAGAGAGAGAAAGACAGAAAGAAAGAAAGAAAGAAAGAACAAAAGAAAGAAAGAAAGAAAGAAAAAGAAAGAAAAAGAAAGAAAGGTGATATATGAAAATATGACCATTTTTCACAGTTGTGACCTTCACAGCATCCTTACGATCATATGATCCAAATTCAGAAACTTAACAACGGGCTCATATTTACGACGGTTGCAGTGTCCCAAAGTCACGTGATTGCCATTTATGATCTTCTGACAGGCAAAGTCAATGGGGGAAACCAGATTTGCTTAAAAACCACGTTCCTAACTTAAAAACAGCTGGGATTCACTTAACAACGGTGCCAAGAAAGGTCATAAAAGGGGGCAAAACCCACTTAACAACTGTCTAACTTAGCAACTTACATTTTGGACCCGATGGTGGTCGTAAGTCGAGAACTACCTGTACTGGCCATCATTTGGTCAAGAGGCAAATCCTCCTGGCAACCGTTTTGACCTTCGGCCAATGGCCCAGTATTCCCCACTAGCTGAAAAGATCAGCTTATTTTTCTACCAGAGAGAAAATGATAAGAATGCAACATATTTTTTTTTTTTTGAGTAGCTGCGTTAATAATAATAATACCTTCTGACTCCGGTATGTATTTTAATAAGCATTAATCAGATGTTCCTTCTGTCAAGGTCTTTCAAGCCACCGGTTGAATAATGCTGGTCTATCCATCCTTTCTGAGCATCTCAAAGTGATTTAGGAATCGGCTCTTTTCTTTCAATTCAGCCTCTATGGAGCCTCAGGTGTCTTCCTGAATCCCGCTGCAGTGTAATCTAATGATCCTGAAGGGAACAATTTGTCATTCCTGCTTGTTTAATATTTTGCTCTAAAAATAGGATCAGAGGATAAATACTTCCACAGATCCTCTTTGAGCTTATGTATGCTGTTAAAGAAAAAACAACAAACCATATCTGCAATTTTGTATATATATATACCAAAATGTAATACACAAATAGGTAATTAATGTGATTTATAAAAAACGTCGGATAATCCTGGCTTGCAATGACCTCTCTCATTTGTCTTCATTCAGACAGCAGCATGAAATTCCTACGTATGTACTGTATATTTACTTCTCTTCTCCTTCCTCTTGATTTTAACTCAGCCTATTCATTTCTGGATGATCAACTCAAGTGGGAGGGAAAAATATTCTCAGTTGCTTTCTAGTTTATTTTGCAAGCTGCCATTTCTTTGGGAAATAATTAAAATGGATTGGAAAGGGTTGGAAGAATCCTAATTTACAAAGGCAAATTAATTGCTTTTTCATAGGTCATGTAGTTCGCTGTGCCATGGCGGTGCAGTGGCTAGTATGCAGTATTGCAGGCTAACTGAGCTCGCTGCCAGCAGTTCGATCCTGACTGGCTCAGGGTTGATTCAGCCTTCCATTCTTCTGAAGTTAGTAAAATGAGGACTCGGTGTCAACTCTGAATCGAACCTGGCTGAAGCCATCTTCAGGCTTCATAGTGGCCATGCACTATGGGGGGAAGGATGAGGGGAAAATAGTTAGACGGTCTCGTAGAGAAAATAAAGAGCTTCCCTGTGGGAACCAAGGTCATCCCAACAGGTGGTAGGAGGAGGAGCAAAAGTGATCGAAGGAGCCTGCCAGCTGCTTTGATTGGACAATGTGACCTGTGAAACCCGGGGAGGGAAACCTTTGCTCTTTTAATTACATGGGAACCGCAGGGAACTTTTAGAGTTGGTTTTCACTGGCTGTGCTGATATGATGTATCCAATAAACATGTTATCTGAGGAATGTTCCTGACTTGGGGTTCTGATTTCTTTGGATGCATTACTCGGAATGCTGACACTCAGTGTCAGGCCTGGAAGCCATCTTTTGCATTGGGCCTTCAGGCCTGCCACATTTATAAGGAGCCTTGGTGGCGCAGTGGACTAAACTGTTGTTAAAGTAGCACTTAGCTGCCAGCTGCCTGCAATTACTGTGAGTTCAATTCTCACCAGGCTCAAGGTTGACTCAGCCTTCCATCCTTCCGAGGTAGGTAAAATGAGGACCCGGATTGTGGGGGCAATAAGCTGACTTTGTATAAAATAGAACACCGCTCAGCGGGGCCCCAAAAGCCCTACTAAGCAGGTATATACAAAAGTATGATGCTATTGCTTAATGCATTGTAAGCCGCCCTGAGTCTCCGGAGAAGGGCGGCATATAAATCGAAATAATAATAATAATAATAATAATAATAATAATAATAATAATAATAATAATAACAACAATAATAACAACAACAACAACAACAACAATAACAATAACAATACTGTGGGAGATTGAGAGGGGGCATTGTATGGAGCCTGGATGATATATAGTCATAATAACATTCCTTTCTCAGAAAGTCAAGGCCATCTTGCCCTGCATCTAGAAGGCTGGAACTGGGAGGCATCTCCAGACGGTGGGACGGTGCTTTGATTAGACATTGCGATGGATTTGTAGGTGTTTTGCAGGGACTTGAACTTTTCTTTGGGTGGGGAAAACCTGGAAACTTTCAGATTTGGGTTTTCCTAGATGTGCCAATATGACATCTCTAATAAAATGGAAGTTTGAGGAAACTCAGGCCTTGGAGTTTTCTTTCGTTGGGGGTGTTACTTGGAACCCTGACAATCAGATTGTTTTTTTTGGGGGGGGCGGCAATATATGACTTTGTAAACTGCTTAGAACAGGGGTCTCCAACCCCCGGTCCGTGACCCAGCACTGGTCCGCAGCATGCTAGAAATTGGGTTATGCAAACAAGCAAAACCACACCTGTGGGATGCAGACAGTATGGGAAACCACATGCCTCCAGTCTGTGGAAAAACCTCTCTCCACAGAAACGGTCCCTGGTGCCCAAAAGATTGGGGGGGGGCATTGGCATAAAGAGTGCTGTAAAGCATGATGAAGCAGTGTATAAGTCCAAGTGCTATTGCTATATGTGATTGTGTAAGATGTAGCTCAGCCTGTTAGGTTTACTACCTATTGCTATCTTACTTGGCAAGTCCACTACAGTCCACTTACCAAGTAGACTAAGATCTGGTGATGATGTCAGCTAGTCTAGATAATGAAGCACCTGCAAGAAAACAATCAAGCTCAGGTGGCATCAAGGAACCCTCAGACTAAGATTTACAAAATGGGAAATATGGTCACATCGAAAATTCAATCTCGCAAAATAGGCGGCCTATCAAAGAGCAGCATATAAAAGTCTATATAAAATGTAAAAGTCTAATGAGTTAACATCTGCTCCAATGTCACTCCAACAGTTCTGGGAGAAATAATTCTGCAGATCTTGATTGAGCAAAGAAACCATTTAAGAGGGATTGAAGTCCTAAATCAATCTTGAGCTGGAAACAGAAAGAGAGAGCAGATGCAGCTAATATAGTGCAGGTATAATTCTCCACCTTCGTGCCTCCCAGACATATTTCAACTCTCATCACCTCCAGCTGGTAGGTCCAAAGGTTTATAAATCGCAAATTGCTATAAACCGAAGCAGAGTTGGGTACTCTGGTCTGTTATTGGCTTTGATTGATGGGAGGGTGAAATCACTCATCTCTTATTTTTGCTTGAACTTCCTGTACTTTTCAATAGGGTAATGCTTGTAATCCAGAGACTATGATTACCTGCATTGCATAAACCAGCTTCTTAAAAATGAGATGGTTAGAAGGTACCTATTTAATTTCTCGTGAAGAAATCACTGCAGATTGAACTGATAATAAATGTTAGTCTAAGGCGAGAAATAATTCCTTGGATAGGTTCACATAACGCCATAATCCATGCTTTCTTTAACTACAGGTGACTTACTAAATGTATAAAAAAACCTTTTTTTAAAAAACAGGCAACGCTTTGGTTGCCACTGTCCTTATGTTTTTTATCGCACCCCGCAGACACTTCTGATTTGCATTGGGTAATGTTTTTGCTGCAGTAAACCCTTCTCTCTCTCTCTCTCTCTCCCTCCACCCTTGAATCTATGATACCATTGGTTTTTATTTATGTGCATATAGATGGAATGCTTAAAAGAGAGTTCATTGCACTGGACGGAATCATAAATTACAGATTTGGAAGCGGCCATTTAGATCACAGTATCCGAGGGTTTGTTCTGTACAGGAATTCAAATTTTAGCATTCCCTACAAGTGGCTGCTCTTCCCCAGGCTGTTGTAAGTGATGAACAGGTTAGAGCTGGAAAGTGGGGTTAAATGTGTCATCAGTTTAGAGTCATTACAGATACTAGAGACCAGAGATGGGTCGCTGGGAGTTCGCAGGGGTTGGGGAGAACCTCTTGCTAAGATTCTGTGCAGTTTGGAGAACCCCCAAATCCCACTCCTGGAGCCTTCAAGCCTTGGAGTTTTCTTTCGTTGGGAGTGTTACTTGGAACCCTGACATCTCCTTAGTTCTAGATTGGATCTCTCTTGAACAACTCTCACCTGTTATTTCTCGATTGTTGTTCTGTTCCTGTAGCTTCCATCTACACAACTGCATGGACTCTTGATTATTTTTTTTTGCATTCAACACTCTTTAGTTCTGCTGGAAGAAAATATTTGTGCTCCTGCTGTGATTGTGATAGTCGGTTCCCTCCCCTGTGTCTGATACATTTGAACTATTACAATTGCTGTCTGACAGTCTAGGAATTTTATGGTTCCAAAACAAAATAGGCTGGAAGATTTGGTAAGATTTCACTATGCTGGACAGGCAAGACAACACTGGCAAATTCCCAGGATAACTTCTATTCTTCTACTGTGTAATGCCTCAAGAAGGTTTTTTAAAAATACAGGCTGGAAAATATACACAAATAAACATATTTACAAAGAAACTTTACTGTAATCCTTGCTTGTTTTCAGTGAGATTTTTCTTTTTCTATGACCTTTTAGAACTCAACAGCTAAATATTACTTAACAACTAGAATAGAATAGAATAGAATAGAATAGAATAGAATAGAATAGGGAATGGAATGGAATGGAATGGAATGGAATAGAATAGAATAGAATAGAATAGAATAGGGAATGGAATGGAATGGAATGGAATGGAATAGAATAGAATAGAATAGAATAGAATAGAATAGAATAGAATAGAATAGAATAGAATAGAATAGAATAGGGAATGGAATGGAATGGAATGGAATAGAATAGAATAGAATAGAATAGAATAGGGAATGGAATGGAATGGAATGGAATGGAATGGAATAGAATAGAATAGAATAGAATAGAATAGAATAGAATAGAATAGAATAGAATAGAATAGAATAGAATAGAATAGAATAGAATTCTTTATTGGCCAAGTGTGATTGGACACACAAGGAATTTGTCTTTGGTGCATATGCTCTCAGTGTACATAAAAGAAAAGAAACATTCGTCAAGAATCATAAGGTACAACACTTAATGTTATCATAGGGTACAAATAAGCAATCAAATCATATTAGGAAACAGTCAATAGAAATCATAAGGATACCAGCAACAAGGTTACAGTCATACAGTTATAAGTGGGAAGAGATGGGTGGTGGGAACGATGAGAAGTTTAATAGTAGTGCAGACTTAGTGAATAGTTTGACGGTGTTGAGGGAATTATTTCTTTAGCAGAGTGATGGTGTTTGGGAAAAAACTGTCCTTGTGTCTAGTTGTTCTGGTGTGCAGTGCTCTATAGCATCGTTTTGAGGGTAGGAGTTGAAACAGTTCATGTCCAGGATGTGAGGTGTCTGTAGATATTTTCCCAGCCCTCTTTTTGACTCATGCAGTATACAGGTCCTCAATGGAAGGCAGGTTGGTAATAATTATGTTTTCTGCAGAACTAAGGAGAAATTTCCTGACAGTGAGAACAATTAATCAGTGGAACAACTTTCCTCCAGAAGTTGTGAATGTTCCAACACTTGAAGTTTTTAAGAAGATGTTGGACAACCATTTGTCTGAAGTGGTATAGGGATTCCTGTTTGAGCAGGGGGTTGGACTAGAAGACCTTCAAAGTCCCTCCCAACCAGTGGTGGTTTGCCCCCGGTTCGCACTGGTTCTGTAGAATCGGTAGTAAAACCGGCGGGAGGCTCCGCCCACAGACCCCGACGTCATCAAAATGCTTCTGTGCATGCACAGAAGAATGCACGCATCCACAAGGAAAGTGAGAGCGCGCGCGTGGCCCCGTTGTGAACCAGTAGTAAAGGTAAGTAGAACCCACCCCTGCTCCCAACCCTGTTATTCTGTTCTGTTATTCTGAAAATACTTAGGATTCAAAATCAGGGGCTAACATCCAGAGAGACACTTGGACTTCTATGGTAGTCAGATTCTGCAGGTTGTCTGTCTTCTTTCTTATCTGCAATGAAGCAGTTCATCAATCAGCCCCTGAGTTTGTGAAGCTTCTCCGGTTATCTAGTTCTCCAAAGGTGGAGTCAAGTTTCCAGGGAGTGGAGATTTATGACTACGCCTGGCCTGAGGTCTGACAGATGGGAGGTAACATCTGTGCACGCTGATCCCAAGTCCACTTTAAAGGCAAGACGGGTGATCAGATAGGACCCGGACAGGATATTAAATAGCAGATATGCCTGGCCAAGCTGGATGGCATTTCTGTTTGCATTCTTGTCATTATTTCCAGAGTTGCCCTTCTACCTTTCAATTAGCTCTAAATCTACACCCTTAAACCTGTGGCCTTATTTGCCCTCTTTTGTAAGGTTGGCTGTTCTGTAGGGTCTCCTAGGACCTCCTTGAAATAGCTCTCTCCCGCAACTACAGGTAGTCCTTGACTTACAACAATTCGTTTAATGACCGTTCGAAGTTACAAGAGCGCTGAAAAAAAGTGACTTACGTCTGTTTTTCACACTTACGACCATCACAGCATTCCCCACGGTCATGTGATTAAAATCCAGATGCTTGGGCAACGGACTCATATTTATGACAGTTGAATTGTCCTGTGGGTCATGCGATCGTGACCCCAGGAGCTGTGGTGGCACAGTGGTTAGAATGCAGTATTGCAGGCAAACTCTGCCCATTGCCAGGAGTTCGATCCTGACCAGCTTAAGGTTAACTTGTCATTCGGTCCCTCCAAAGTTGATATTGCTCCCCAACAGTCCCCAGACTGTTGGGGAGCATTATGCTGACTCTGTAAACTGCTTAGAGAAGGCTATAAAAGCACTGTGAATGTTCTGCCCCAGCTACGGACCCCAAAGAACGCCGCACACACAAACTCTATACAAAGCTTATTTTACTCAAATAACTTAGTCTTTATCAACCAAAGGCTGTTAATAAACTGTCTTAACAGCCTACCAGAATTGTAAGGTAAGGTAATCACAGTCTTACTAGAGTCGGCAGAAAGCCCAGAAACAATTTTGCAGAGAATCCAGACGCAAAGGAGATTGAACTAAAGTTGTTCCCTACAGCTTGCTGCAAGTGGCATTCCTCCTTAAATAGGCTAAGGGAGTGGCCAATTAGCCCCAAGCCTTACTCTCGAGGAGACCTCCTCCTGAGGAGCCACTCTTGCCTAGGGTTGCCAGGTCTGCTTCCAAAAAATAGCGGACAAGCGTGGGCGGGGGGGTGTTAAGTAGTAAAAAAGTAAAAAAAATTACAATTAAATTATATATTTTCTTACAAACATTTTAACACATATTAAAATCAGTTCAAAACTTTACTTAAAATTCAAAACATCAAATATATTATAATAATATGTAAAATATTAAATTACATTTTACTTTACTGTCGTGTGTATTTTTGACTGCACAGCTTTGATCAATTCTTTGTGTTTAAGGAATAATTCTTTAATTTCAGTACAACGTTGAGAAATATTAAAAAACATACAAAGTTCACTTCGAACTGATGGTACAAGCAGTCGGTTATGTTCGTCAGTCCACAAATTTCCCATGTCGCTGAAAATTCGTTCAACGTTTGCATTTGATATCGGAATTGATGCACAGTTGATGATGAACAGTTTCAGTAAACTTGGAGCTGGCTCTTTCTTGAAATAGTACATCCACTTATCAAGGGATGAATTGCCCTGCAGATGAACATAAACTTCTTCTAAGGCAGAAATTTCATCGAAGAGAGTATTGGGTGGAAGTTCTTCTTGCCATGGTGATAATAACCAGATGTTTGTCATTTTTCTAAAGTTGGAGGATTATTGCGATCAATTAGATTGAAACAATTTAGCATCTCATATACTGAATCAGTGAAATTATATCACTTTTCTAGGTACGCAATGGCTCTTTGATACACATTGATGGCTTCTTTCTTGAACTTTTGCATGGCATTCTCAGGCAAATGTTTTTTACGTAAGGCAAATAAAACTTTCATTCCAAAAAACTGCTCATCGTATTTTTTTTTGCAAAGGATCACGCAGCTTACACATGATAATGTGAAGATCACATGCAAGAATTTTCTTGCTTTCCAGCTTCAGTAGGGTGTCTTGCATTATTGACATGAAGAAGTGCGTGAAATATAAATACAATTCTGAAATTGTTGGTTCATCGTCCTTTGCGAGTTCATTTTCCTGATCCGAAATAAGGTTCCAGATAACCTTATGGCACTCATCAGATCCAAGAGAAATAAAATACGATTTTAGAGGTATCCAGTTTAAAAGAAGTCTTTCGACCGCTTTAAACAAACTTAACCAACGTGTTGGAACATGGCGCAAAACTTCATGGAATTCTGACTCGCAAAACTTACGTACCATTTCATCATAAAGCTTTTGAATAAAAAAAATGTCCACTATTTTGTGAAAAAACAATAGTGAACATAATGTGAAAAAAGTGGACTGTCCGCTCAAATAGTGGACACCTGGCAACCCTACGAGTCTTGCCTTTTGGCAGCTCTGTGCCATTGAGAAGAGGCTCCTCCTCTTCATCCTCTTCACTTATGGGAGCTTCTGGTGGTTCTGAAGGCCCTGGCTGAATCCCCGCCTCTGGCACCACATCTTCTCCAGCTTCCTCATTGTCTGACTCGAGCGCCAGCTACAGAGGCTGCTGGCGCAGCACCACACCAGCCTCCTCACTGTCTGAATCAGCCACAATCTGCACAGGCCGCTGACGGGCCACAACAGTGAAGCGGTATATAAGTCTAACTGCTATTGCTAAATGCTATTGCCCTCCCGTTTTGTGACCTTCTGACAAGCAAAGTCAATGGGGAAGCCAGATTAATTTAGCAGCCGTGTTATTAACTTAATAACTGCAGTGATTCAGCTAACCGCTATGGCAAGAAAGGTTGAAAAATGGGTCAAAAACCCACTTAACAACTGTCTCACTTAGGAATGGAAATTTTGGGCTGAACTGTGGTCGTATGTCGAGGACTACTGTAGTTGTTTGCTCGGGTTCTCCTGGGTCAAGAAGTCACATGTTCTATGGGAATGCCCCAAAAGCTGTTCCCTGTGGACAACCAGTTAAATATTAGTCAACATTGTGCGGTGGCAGCCAAAAAAGCCAACACAATCCTAAAATGCATTAACAGAGGGATTCAATCAAGATCAAGTGAGGTACTAATATCACTCTATAAAGCCTTAATAAGACCACACCTAGAATACTGCATCCAATTTTGGTCACCATACTATAAAAAAGATATTGAGACTCTAGAAAGAGTACAGAGAAGAGCAACCAGGATGATTAGGGGACTGGAGGGGACGATGAACGGTTGCAGGAACTGGGCCTGGCTAGTCTAGTGAAGAGAAGAGAAGGACCAGGGGAGACAGGAGAGCAGTCTTCCAATATTTGAGGGGCTGCCACAGAGAGGAAGGGGTCAAGCTATTCTCCAAAACACCCAAATTTTCCACTTATGGAAAATGCTGATTTGGGAAGGTAAGCAACAATGCTAACAACCTGCCCACAACATGGCACGTGAGTTGTCTCCAGCATGAATAAGTGAAATCCGTGGATATGGGTCAGCATAGTGAGTGACCAAAAACAAAGGGAGAGGCCAGACAAGAAACAATGGATGGAAACTGATCAAGGAGAGATTGAACCTGGAAACAAGGAGAAATTTTCTGACAATAAGAACAATCAACCCATGGAACAGAAGTTGCTTTCGGAAGTTGTTGGAGCTTCATCACTTGAGACTTTCAAGAAGAGATTGGTCTGCCATTTGTCAGAAGTGGTGTAGGGTGTCCTGCTTGGGCAGGGGGTTGGACTAGATGACCTACAAGATCCCTTCCAACTCTGTTAATCTATTAAATCAGTTAAATCTGTCTTTTAACCAGCTGATGCGAACACCAGTTGAAGCTCATTCCCTAACTTCTCCTGCTGATTTCTGCTTTCGAGAACAATGGCTCACTATGGGGGAATCGTCAATAACTGCTGAGATTAGCAAAATGAGAATTTAATTAAATGCATTCTGATGCAGTCGGAACAAGAATCCAAGACGAGGGTTTTCTCCTTGGAGAAGCTGCAAGGAGCTGCAGTCTGCAGAGGGGAAATGGCTGTCTTCCCACACTCCTTTTTTTTTTTTTGCCTCTTTAATTCCGCTTAAATTCCATCAGGCAGGATTTAAATATCCTAAAGGCAAAAGCACGCCGACTGCATTTTTGAAGGAATATGTTTAACTTGGGGGCCTTTCAAATAAATAAAAGAGTAATAAACTCCCCTTCCTCTTCCTTTTCTTTCCTTAGGCATTGCTTACATAATATTGGGAAGAAAAAAAACCCTCTTCAAATCTTCAACAATACATCTCATGCAATTATTTGTATCTGATTGAAAATGGCAATGCCCTTTAAAAAAAAAAGCTCCTGAAAACTGTTAGGTTTTAACCAAACGCTGTTAAAAAAGAAAGTAAGTCCATTTAGCCTCTTATTCCCAGTCCAAGAAGGGGATGCGGTGGCTCAGTGGCTAAGATGCTGAGCTTGTCTATCGAAAGGTCAGCAGTTCAGCGGTTCGAATCCCTAGTGCGCGTAATGGGGTGAGCTCCCGTGACTTGTCCCAGCTTCTGCCAACCTAGCAGTTCGAAAGCACGTAAAAAATGCCAGTAGAAAAATAGGGACCACCTTTGGTGGGAAGGTAACAGCGTTCCATGCACCTTTGGCGTTGAGTCGTACCGGCCACATGACCACGGAGATGTCTTCGGACGGCGCTGGCTCTTCGGCTTTGAAATGGAGATGAGCACCACCCCCTAGAGTCGGGAATGACTAGCACGTATATGCGAGGGGAACCTTTTTTTTTTTTTTAATTTGATTTATATGCCGCCCTTCTCCGGAGACTCAGGGCGGCTTACAATGTGCTCAGCAATACCTTTACCTCCCAGTCCAGAGAAATTTGGCTAGGTAAGGTCAGATTTGATTTGTTTGTGAGTGGGAGGCCTCCAAAGAAAACAAGAGTTTTAAGTTAGACTGGGAAATTAAAAAAGAAAAAAAGAATTATTCTATAAGAAAGCAGTGGCACGGCACTTCCATTTGATTGCCAATAAAACAATGACTCCATGATGGTCCAAGAACTGAGCCTCACCTCAGAGGCGATGTGAGAGCATTTGAGTTCTATAAAACAGAAATCTCATGATCTCAACTCAGAAGTTATGAGCCAGCACTAATGAAGCAGAAGATGGATGATTTTAAAAACTTGGCAATAAAACAGCAGGCATCATTTCTGGAAAATGCTGATTTGAGAAGGTAAGCGACAACGCTAGCAACCTGCCCACAACACGGCACGTGAGTTGTCTCCAGCATGAATAAGTGAAATCCGTGGATGTGGGTCAGTATAGTAGGGGACCAAAAACAAAGGGAGAGGCAAGACCGTTCTAGCTTTCCACTGTTGATAGATGACCGTTAAGACTGGCACTTTTGCAAAGAACCAGATTGAGGAACTATGTTGTCCCTTAAGTGAGGACCTGGCTGTTTGGAACTTATAATGCTAAAGAAGCTGAAATGAAACGGAAGAGGTCAACCACCAAGCAAAGGGGATGGACTCAATGACAGCAGAAATGGATGCACCCTAAAGGACAGTGAAAATCTGAAGAGAAGTGGAGAAGAGAAGAGAAGAGAAGAGAAGAGAGGAGGGGAGGGGAGGGGAGGGGAGAAGAGAAGAGAAGAGAAGAGAAGAGAAGAGAAGAGAGGAGAGGAGAGGAGAGGAGAGGAGAGGAGAGGAGAGGAGAGGAGAGGAGAGAAGAGAAGAGAAGAGAAGAGAAGAGGAGAGAGGAGAAGAGAAGAGAAGAGAAGAGGAAGAGAAGAGAAGAGAAGAGAAGAGAAGAGAAGAGAAGAGAAGAGAAGAGAAGAGAAGAGAAGAGAAGAGAAGAAGAGATGGAACAGGAGAAGAGTAGAGTAGAATAGAATGAGCTGGAAGGGACGTTGGAGGTCTTAAAACTCGGACCACACGTCTTCTGAATAGTTTTTATTCCAGAGCTATAATTGCACTCAACAATGAACTAAAGGGCCACCATCAGTGAGCTGTTGGACAGCATGACTTGGTCTGTTGTGTGGATGTTTGGGTGGTTTAGGGGTGGGGAATTGTGGTGGGTGGGTGGGGGTGTTTGGGGATTGTTATGTGTGTTGGACCTGGTCTTTGGGTGTTAAGTGAATTTCGTTGTATGGGTATACTGTGTATACACGTACAATGACAATAAAGTTATTTATTATTATTTATTTATTATTTATTATTCTAGTTAAGCCCCTGCTCAAGCAGGAGATCCTATACCATTTCTGATAAGTGATTGTCTGGATTCTTCTTAAAAACATCCAGTGATGGAACGCTCACGATTTCTGGAGGCAAGCTGTTCCACTGGTTAATTGTCCTCACTGTTAGGAAGTTTCTCCTTGATTCTGGGTTCCTTCTTTCCAACCATTGTTTCTTGTCCTGCCCGCTGGTGCTTTGGAGAATAAGTTGTCCCCCTCTTCTTTGTGGCAGCCCCCCAAGTACTGGAATACTATGTCGAGATGTTTTGACTCTTCACAGTTACATCAAAGGCTCTTTCCTCTGAATTGGAGTTTCTGGTAGAGTCGAAAAGGTCTGCAAAAAGGGACAACCACTCAGGCCATGTCTGCGCATCCTGCTTCGTCTGTGACCAGCATGGGCCACCTCTTTGAGAGTGCAAGAATGGATGGTGTTGTGAGGCTCCCAGTCCTAGCGCATCACAAAAGCAGCATCTGTCTATGATTTGCACCTATGCTTCAGATGTAATGGTGAGGGTGAGAGGGTTTCTGCCCAAGTCACCTTAAGCCTTGTAATGCAGATTGTTTCAAGCAATCTGCATTACAGTTTAAGTAATAGTCACAGCAATGGTTGTTTGAATGGCTTTCCATATCATAATTCTGTTGTGGTCCGCCAGCAGCCTACGGAGCTGGCAGTGGAGTCGGACAGCGATGAGGCTGAGGAAGAACAGAGGTCAGGCCTGGAGGCTGGAGAAGGCGTGGATGAGGGCTCTGCGTTGGAGGCAGAGATTGGTCCAGGGCCATCGAGGAGTGATGTGCAGACTCAGGAGCCTCCAAAGGCTGACAGTAGAGAGGCAGAGGAACAGGAGGAGCCTGTTCCTAGTGCACGTATGAGAAGAGCTGCCAGAAGGCAAGAGCAGCTACAGCAAAGAGGACGACTCAGGAGTAAGGCCAAGAGATTATTGGCCCCTCACAAGGCTTAAAAGACCAGCAAGGGCTCTTGGGCTCTTTGTCGGAAAACAACGTTGATAGATTTGTTTCTTGTCTTGCTGCATTTATTTCTTATCGGCGTCTTCTGCTTCTGAACTTTTCCAAGAAAAGCCTTTGGCAGTTTGCCTAATTATACCAAGGTTGGTGATTAGACTGAAGAATTTGTGTTATGAAGACTTTGTTTTGATTTAGTTTGGACTACGCTGAGAATGAGTTAATTCTCAGCTGTTCTAATAAAGTCTGTTTGTTTTGGAACTGTTTGCATCGATTACTACCTACTTGGGCCTGGGTCACAACACATTCCTGACTGGCAATGTGGGATGCCAGTCCTAATCTCCATTCTCGTTTCTTTCTTTAAAATCTACCGTTTCAAAGTTATAAAATCAATCTGTTGTAAATCTAACAATTGATCCAAGGCAGGATTAAAATGGTGATTTGCTGGCCTGTTAGCTTAATTTTTGTAAGTCTCTTTCAGTTTCTCCCCAGACTACGCTAAACCCATTACACTTCCTCTCCCACCCTTTGTCCACTGTATGCAATATTTCCCCTTTGCTTCTGCCAAAGAAAAACCTCTAGATAGGTAGGTAGGTAAAACCTTACTGTGGCCGGAAGCCAGCAAAACAAGCAAACATAGAAAAAATACAAAGAAAGAAAGTTTCTGTGGGTGGGACCGAACCTTCAGGAAGCTGCTTCTGTTGCATTCTTGAAGCAAAAGAGCAAAACTTGGCAACATGATAGATTACCTAAAAGATTCTGTCAGCTCACAGATAAGTTACAGAGGGAACATCTCACTGCCCTGGAATTGAAAAGTAGATACACGTTTGACGTGAACCCAAATAAAATTTGCAATGTACTGTAGCAGCAGTTTGTGACAGCGCTAGATAAGAACGTTGCATCAAACTCCTAAACAAACAGCTGACAGTTGTGACAGCATTGGAAAAAAAAGGGGGACATCTTGAAATTATATTAGTGGAAGGAATGATGGAATGGCACACAGTCTAGGTTCTTCAGTGCAGCATTGAGAAGACGGAGGGAAGGAGGGAGGGAGGAAAGGAAGGAAGGAAGGAAGGAAAGAAAGAAAAAGAAAGAAAGAAAGAGAAAGAAAGAAAGAAAGGAAGGAAGGAAGGAAGGAAGGAAGGAAGGAAGAAAGGAAGGGAAGATAATGAAGGAAGAGGGAAAGAAGGAAAGAAGGAAGGAAGGAAGGGGAAGATGATGAAGGAAGAAAGGGAAGGAAGGGGAAGATGATGAAGGAAGGAGGGAAGGAAGGAAGGGGAAGATGATGAAGGAAGAAAGGAGGGAAGGAAGGGGAAGATGATGAAGGAAGGAGGGAAGGAAGGAAGGAAGGGGAAGATGATGAAGGAAGGAGGGAAGGAAGGGGAAGATGAAGGAAGAAAGGAGGGAAGGAAGGGGAAGATGATGAAGGAAGGAGGGAAGGAAGGAAGGGGAAGATGATAAAGGAAGGAGGGAAGGAAGGAAGGAAGGAAGGGGAAGATGATGAAGGAAGAAAGGGAAGGAAGGGGAAGATGATGATGGAGGGAGGGAAGGAAGGAAGGAAGGGGAAGATGATGAAGGAAGAAAGGAGGGAAGGAAGGGGAAGATGATGAAGGAAGGAGGGAAGGAAGGAAGGAAGGGGAAGATGATGAAGGAAGAAGGGAAGGAAGGAAGGGGAAGATGATGAAGGAAGAAAGGAGGGAAGGAAGGGGAAGATGATGAAGGAAGGAGGGAAGGAAGGAAGGGGAAGATGATGAAGGAAGAAAGGGAAGGAAGGGGAAGATGATGAAGGAAGGAGGGAAGGAAGGGGAAGATGATAAAGGAAGGAGGGAAGGAAGGAAGGAAGGAAGGAAGGAAGGAAGGAAGGGGAAGATGATGAAGGAAGGAGGGAAGGAAGGGGAAGATGATGATGGAGGGAAGGAAGGGAAGGAAGGGGAAGATGATGAAGGAAGGAGGGAAGGAAGGGGAAGATGATGATGGAGGGAAGAAAGGGAAGGAAGGGGAAGATGATGAAGAAAGGAGGGAAGGAAGGAAGGAAGGGGAAGATGATGAAGGAAGGAGGGAAGGAAGGGGAAGATGATGATGGAGGGAAGAAAGGGAAGGAAGGGGAAGATGATGAAGAAAGGAGGGAAGGAAGGAAGGAAGGAAGGAAGGAAGGAAGGAAGGAAGGAAGGAGCAGAATTTATTTATTTATGTATTTATTAAATTTGTTTGCCATCCACCTCGCTGCAAGAATACAGGAATACAGGAAGGCAAGGCAGGAGGACATCCATGAGAGAAAGAGACCTGGACAAAAACGTGCTGGGGTACATAGAAATGGAAGAGCAACCTATTCTGTATTGTGGTTATTATTGTAGCCTCAGTGCAACAATGCCAAAATAGTGTGGGGGGGGGGGAATGGATGGATGAAAGAGTCAGCTTTAGTTAAAGAGATAATGTAGGTAGGGGATGAGATGTGCAAAGGAATGATACAGAGCAGTGGTGAGTTTCAATTTTTTTTACTAAAAAAAATTGTTCTGTGGGCGTGGCTTGGTGGGCATGGCTTGGTGGGCGTGGCAGGGGAAGGATACTGTAAAATCCCCATTTCCTCCCAATCAGCTGACTTCATTGCCATCCCCTTTGTCTCTGGATTGGAATTTCTTAAAATAGCTTATGGAACATTTAGGAATTGCGTGGGAGATGAGTAGGATAACCTGGAATACAGACTTGTCCTTATTTAACTGTCACTAACTCAAGTCTGACTCTTGATGACCATCTGGACAAATCTTGACTATCATAGCCTGTTCCTGGCGACAACTCACTGGTCTTCCAGAGACAATTCAGTGATACCCTTCATTCTTCTCTGCTCTTGATCCATCTTCTCCTTTCTTCAAGATTGACAGGCATATTTGCGTTTTCTGGTCCACCTAGTTCCTCATTCACATGTCCCAAAAATGTGAGTCCCTGCTTGCTAATCATTGCCTCAAGGGAACAGTCATTTTTTATTTAAGACTGATTGATTGGCTCTTCGTGTCGTCCATGGTATTCTTAGTAACGTCCCCCAGATCCATAATTCAGAGTCATTTATTTTCTTCCTCTGATTCTTTACTGGCATTTAACTCTCACACTAGGGATGTGGTGGCTCAGTGGCTAAGACGCTGAGCTTGTTGATCGAAAGGTCAGCAGTTCAGCGGTTTGAATCCCTAGTGCCGCAAAACGGGGTGAGCTCGCGTTACTTGTCCCAGCTTCTGCCAACCTAGCAGTCTGAAAGCATGTAAAAAATGCAAGTAGAAAAATCGGGACCACCTTTGGTGGGAAGGTAACACAGCATTCCATGCACCTTTGGCGTTGAGTCATGCCGGCCACATGACCACGGAGACGTCTTTGGACAGCGCTGGCTCTTCGGCTTTGAAACAGAGATGAGCACCGCCCCCTAGAATCAGGAATGACTAGCACATATGTGCAAGGGGAACCTTTACCTTTACCTAACTCTCACACTATAACAGTAGTACTGCCAAAGTCAATAATCTTGTATTTCTCAATAAAATCCATTCTTTAATCCAAGTTGTCTGTGCATGCACAGAGGCTTAAAATGTCGCAAAAAAGCAATGTCATGATGTCCTTGTGGGCGGAGCCTCCTGCAGCCGTCGCTACCAGTTTGCCCGAGCCAGATAGAACCGGCTAGATTTCACCCCTGCTGAGGAGATTAGAATCTGGGTCTCTCTACTCCTGGTCCAGTACCTTCACCATTGCTACATAGGTATCTTTCACACTGCGCCACTCTTGGACAGAGAGGAAAGGACTGGCCCAAAGTCAACCAAGGACTTTCGGTAGCCAAGTCTAGAATAGCATCCGGGTCTCACCTCTCCAAGTTCTGCATTCTTCCATTAACTCCTTGTGCTGAAAGAGAGGAACTTCCATGTCTGAGGAAGTCTAGAACCTGGGTCCCCCAATGCTTAGCCCAGCTCCTTCATCACTACATCATGCTCGCTGTTGAGCAGAAGGGTTGACCGAAGGTCATCCAGTTTCCATGCCTAAGAGTGAACTAGAACCTCAATCCTCCAGCAGTTTTATCCCCTACCCCTATGCTGTTCTTACAAATGGGTATTTTGTAATTATCTGTGTCCATTGTGGTAGGCATTCAGGGAGATCATCCATGGCATGCCAACAAATGTTCAAATGTATCATCCAAAGAGAGATTGAGTGACAACTAGAAGAACCTTTGGTAAGGCCACACTTGGAATACGGCATTCAGTTTTGGTCACCACGGTGTAAAAAAAGATGTGGCGACTCTAGAAAGAGTGCAGAGAAGAGCAACCAAGATGATGAGGTGGCTGGAGGCTAAAACATATGAAGAACGATTGTGGGAACTGGGTATGTCTAGTTTGATGAAAAGAAGGACTAGGGGAAACATGATAGCAGTGTTCCAATATCTCAGGGAGAGGGAATCAAGCTATTCTCCAAAGCACCTGAGGGCAGGACAAGAAGCAATGGGTGGAAACCAGTCAAGGAGAAAAGCAATTTAGAATTAAGGAGAAATTTCCTGATGGTTAAAACAATTAATCAGCGGAACAACTTGCCTCCAGAAGTTGTAAATGCTCCAACACTGGGAGTTTTAAAGAAGATGTTGGATAACCATTTGTCTGAAGTGGTGTAGGGTTTGTTATTCTGTTCTGTTCCGTTCCGTTCCGTTCCGTTCCGTTCCATTCCATTCCATTCCATTCCATTCCATTCCATTCCATTCCATTCCATTCTAACCTTTTCAGTGGAAAAAAGAAAATGAGTCTTTCCTGAAGATTACAGACCAAATACTTGTTTCCCTACAACACTCAAGATGCTCCCTTGAATAATAGCAAATTCCATGTATCTGAAGGGAGATTCTCTCCGTCCAGTTCAGAAAAAGGGAAAGTACCAAACAAATCAGGAGGAACAACAAACAACCTTTAAAACAAATCACAACAGAAGTTAATTTCGCTATGGGCTGGATTGATTTCAAAACAGCCTGAAAAGGTTAGGTATAAGATACATCTTTTTTTCCCAGCGTTGTGCAAAATTTGTCCTCCCAGCTGCGGGCATGCATCTTAATAAATTATGGTGTTTTTATAGGCACTAATAATAATTTGATATACTGCAGGAATAGTCCACTGGACTCAGATGGACCTCAATAACCTTGGCCAGCAAACCAGAAAACTGCTCTATGAATAATACAGAACAACCCTCCCGGTGTCAGAAATCTTTCTCGACAAAACTGCAGAAGATTTATATCTGTATCATTTGCACATAAATGTCTGCTTTTATCTTCCAAAAAAAAAAAAAAAAGTCTTTCCAAAAACAATTCTGCTGAAAAAAGCCTGCAAGCAAAAAAAAATTGGTGGACTGTAGGTTACATCCTCTTTTTTGTCTTTCTTTTTTTACCTGAGAGATAAATAGGGTGATATAGTCAGGTGCAATCGTATTTATGCAAACTTGCTTTCTCTTTCCCTTCGGCAAAGCGTCAGCGGCCTGCAGTGAGTGAAATAATCTCTTGGTTTTCCAGCATTTGGGAATGGAAAGGCGCCACGGAACAGAGTTTTTTTCAGGGTGATACACCAGCTTCTGCTAGCTACAGATGGAACTGAATCCGAGCCAAGGCGAAAGGATTGGCTGCAAATAATATATTATTTCCAGTTATTTAAAGCTCTCTCCGAAGAGCAGGATTCAGGATCAGCCAGGAGGGAGGTGGGTTTTTTAAAAAAATATAAGTGGATTGATTTTAAAGTCTTCGTAAATTGTTTTTAATTCAAAACTTTACAAAGGATGTGAAAGCTAACACAAACTAGTAAAAGGTAAAAAGCAGGGAAGGAAGGAAGGAGGGAGGGAGGGAAGGAAGGAAGGAAAGAAGGAAAGAAGGAAGGAAGGATGAGATGAGATGAAGAAAGGGAGGGAGGGAGAGGGAAGGAAGGAAGGAAGGGAGGGAAGGAGGGAAGGAAGGAAGGAAGGAAGGGAGAATGAGATGAAGAAAGGGAGGGAGGGAGGAAGGGAAAGGGAAGGAAGGAAGGAAGGGAGAATGAGATGAAGAAAGGGAGGGAGGGAGGAAGGGGGAAGGAAGGAAGGAAGAAAGGAAGGAAGGAAGGAAGGAAAAGGAAAGAAGGAAAGAAAGGAAGGGAGGGGGGAAGGAAGGAAGGAAGAAAAGAGGGAGGGAAGGAAGAAAAGAAGGAAGGAGAAAAAAAAGCAAAAATGTAGAAAGAAAGAATAAAAAGAAATAGCAGGAAATATAGATGGTCCCGATTTACGACCACAATTGAGCCCAACATTTCTGTTGCTAGGTGAGACATTTGTTAAGCCCCATTTTATGACCTTTCTTGCCACAGCTGTTAAGTGAATCACTGAAGTTATTATGTTAGTAGCGCTGTTGTAAGTGAATCTCATTTCCCATGGATTTTGCTTGTCAGAAGGTCGCAAAAGGGAATGACACAACCCCGGAACTCTGCAACCGTCATAAATATGAGTCAGTTGCCAAGTGTTTGAATTTTTGACCACGTGAACCTGGGGATGCTTCTATGGTTGAAAGTATCACTGTTGTCAGTGCCATTGTAACTTCAAATGGTCACTAAATGAACTGTTGTAAGTCAAGGACTACCTGTAGTTTCAATTTCTTTTGTAGCAAATATAAGTAGTTGCAAAACTATCCCTTATCTATATTACCCTTCTTTTTCTAATCGCCAAAACCACAAATTGTAACCTCAATCTTTTCATTTAAAACTTTTCAGATGGATATAATAAGGTAAAAGATAAAGGTTCCCCTTGCACATATGTGCTAGTCGTTCCCAACTCTAGGGGGCGGTGCTCATCTCCGTTTCAAAGCCGAAGAGCCAGCGCTGTCCGAAGACGTCTCCGTGGTCATGTGGCCGGCATGACTCAACGCCAAAGGCGCATGGAACGCTGTTTCCTTCCCACCAAAGGTGGTCCCTATTTTTTTACTTGCATTTTTTACGTGCTTTTGAACTGCTAGGTTGGCAGAAGCTGGGACAAGTAATGGGAGCTCACCCCCTTACGCGGCACTGGGGATTCGAACTGCTGAACTGCCGACCTTTCGATCGACAACCTCAGCACCTTAGCCACTGAGCCACCATGTCCCTTAGGCAATCCTGCCCCCACCCCACTAATGGCATCGCAAGAGGGGGAAATAGAGCAGAGCCACTTCCTCTGATAAGCATCGTTTTGACAGGCCGTATAAACAGAGCCACAAAAATGTCTGTCTAGTAATGTTAATGGATTTCCAAGGGCTCTTAAAATGCATGGAAGTAAGAAGATAAGGAGACCTTCACGGCAAAGGCCAGGCTCATGTGTCCCGAGCAATTTTCCTTGTGTGAATGATTTCTTTGTATCTGGTAAATCACTCGATGGTCCCCCAAACTCTTTTTTTAAAATTATTATTTAAAAAGTTTTTTTTATTTTATAAACAAACAAACAAACAATACATAATCAATCATTCAGTGTATCTGCTGAATACATCTTTTGTGTCTTCTTTTTACTCCTCCAGTATTTATCATAGCCTAATATTATCATTTCCTTTATTATGACGTTTCCCCACATTTCTTACTTCTCTATTAATACATTTATCTATCTTTTAATTTTATCAAAAATTAGACAATTTTATCCCCACACAACTTTCAACCCCCCCCTCCCCACGCCCCCCCCAACTTCCCAGAGCAAAAAAGGGTATAACATTAAACAAGCATAAGCTAAAATATGCTAACTTACTACAACATTCAAAACTCCCTCACACTCTTTAACCCCTCTTTTAAAAATTATTCATCAACCTCCCCTTTATAAATTCTCTTATCACATTTCACATTTGCTACTAAAATCCTTTCCATATCTTCTTTTTCAGCATTACTCCCTAATAAAGTTCTAAATTGGTCCCCCAAACTCTTGAGTCGCCCAAGAAGGCACAAAGAAACGAGACCGAAATTCACAACTCTTTCAATTGAATGTACCCGTTCTTTAATATTTTGCCCAGCTAACTATATCTATAGAAGTGTTGCCTGAATCTGTATTGCTTCTATTCTTGAGAATCTATTCCTCCCCAGTTAAAGCTGAGAAGGCAAGAGGGGAAAAAGATATTACCCCAAGGGACAGATTCCTGGGCCTAACCTAACCAATATTTTGCAAGATCAAATAATCAATCAATCACAGAATATAGAATACGGGTAGAATAACAGAGTTGGAAGCGACTTTGGAGGTCTTCTAGTCCAACCCTCTGCTCAAGCAGGAGACTCTCTATACCACTCTATAAAGCCTTAGTAAGGCCACACCTAGAGTCCTGCATCCAGTTTTGGTCACCACACTATAAAAAAGGATATTGAGACTCTAGAAAGAGTGCAGAGAAGAACTACCAGGATGATTAGGGGACTGGGGACTAAAACAGATGAAGAACGGTTGAGGAACTGGGCATGGCTAGTCTAGTGAAGAGAAGGACCAGGGGAGACATGATAGCATCTTCCAATATTTGAGGGGCTACCACAAAGAGGAGGGGGACAAGCTATTTTCCAAAGCACCTGAAGGCCAGACAAGGAATGATGGGTGGAAACTGACCAAGGAGAGATTCAACCTAGAAATGTGGAGGAACTTTCTGAGAGTGAGAACAATCAACCCATGGAACAGAAGTTGCCTTCGGAAGTTGTGGGAGCTTCATCATTGGAGGCTTTCAAGAAAAGATTGGACTGCCATTTGTCAGAAATGGTGTAGTGTCTCCTGCTTGGGTGGGGGGTTGGATTAGATGACCTACAAGGTCCCTTCCAACTCTGTAAATCTGCAAACCCTCTACCATTTTAGAGAAGTGGCTGTCCAGTTTCCTCTTAAAAGCCTCCAGTGTCAGAGCATCCACAACTGTTCCACTGATTAATAACAGTGTCTTTGCTCCTGAGGTGCTTCTGAGGACTGCAGGGATCCATTCATTTCATTTGAAGTTGGTTCTGTTGATCAGGAGAAAAATAATCTATTCAGGCAACTCCTTTAATAGGGCAAAGGAAGGAAGGAAGGAAGGAAGGAAGGAAGGAAGGAAGGAAGAAAAATGGAAGGAAGGAAAGAAAGGAAGGAAAAGGAAGGAAGGAAGGAAGGAAGGAAGGAAGGAAGGAAGGAAGGAAGGAAGGAAGGAAATGTTTGAATTCTTCCAAAGTCTTGATTTACTCAAGGAATGTGTGTTAGGTGCCTCAGCTATAGATACTCTAGAAAGAGTGCAGAAATGAGCAACAAAGATGATTAGAGGGTTGGAGGTTAAAACTTACGAAGAACAGTTGCAGGAATCGGTATGTGTAGTCTGGTGAAAAGAAGGACTAAAGGTGACATGATAGCAGTGTTCTGATATCCCAGGGGCTGCCACAAAGAAGAGGGGTCAAGCTATTCTCCAAAGCAAAGAAGCAAAGGATGGAAACTAATCAAGGAGAGATCCAACCTAGAACTAAGGAGAAATTTCCTAACGGTGAGAACAATTAAGTAGTGGAACAACTTGCCTCCAGAAGTTATGGGTGCTCCATCACTGGAGGCTTTTTAAAAAGAGACTGGACAGCATTTGTCTGAAATGGTATAGGCCCTATTTGTCTAGCAAAGGAGGTTATGCTCTGCTCCATGGAAACCTCTTCAGTGCAGTAAAATCTAACAGAATAGCAGAATAACAGAGTCGGAAGGGACCTATAGTATAGGGTCTTCTGTTTGAGCAGGGGTTGGACTAGAAGACCTCCAAGGTCCCCTCCAACTCTAACATATAATATGGAAGTGTGAGCCTTCAATTTCCTCAATCATTAAAATCTTTAATTTGAGAGTCTCTATTTGTGTAAGATTGGTGGAACTGATTGCATTTTTTTCCACTCTTGCACCAAAACGATTGTTCCAAAGGCAGAGTGTTCTGGAACCAAACGTTTGAACAAAATCAAGATGATTTATACATATAGGTATAAATTGTGGGGGCAATAAGCTGACTTTGTATAAATATACAAAAGGATGAAGGCTATTGCTTAACGCATTGTAAGCCGCCCTGAGTCTCCAGAGAAGGACGGCATATAATATATATATATATATATATATATATATATATATATATATATATATATATATATATATATATATATATATATATATATATATATATATATATATATGGAAAATGACAGATCCCCTGGAGGGTGGCAGGCGATAGCATTTTCAGCATTTGCCCCGATGACCCGAGCTTTTCAATATGATCCCTGATTTTTGTATGAGTTAAGGAAAGCGAGACTTTGAGTAACTTGATAAAACTGGTCTGGGTGTCAGCTTTAAATCTCTTTAGGAAAGGCACGGACCCAAGTGTATTTTTGGAAGAGTGTATTTCATATCTAAAGAATGGTTTATGGAAGCTTATCTCAAGGCTTTCTGGAGCAATTCTGATAGCTGCCTGATTTCTTTCAGCAGCAGGGTCTCTTTCAGCTGTTTTAATTTCAGAGAAGATACAAATAATCATGGGTAAAATCCAAGTTATAAAGTAGTGAAGGTGTCCTGTAACTTACAATTGGGATGTGTGTGTGTGTGTGTGTGTGTGTGTGTGTGTGTGTATGTACACTGCTCAAAAAAATAAAGGGAACACAAGCAGAAGACATCCAAGATCTGAATGAATGAAATAGCCTTATTAAATACTTTGTTCGTTACATACAGTAGTTTTGTGTTCCCTTTAGGTGTTTGAGCAGTGTATAAACTACTGTATGTAAAGAACAAAGTATTTAATAAGGCTATTTCATTCATTCAGATCTCGGATGTCTTCTGCTTGTGTCCCCTTTATTTTTTTGAGCAGTGTATGTATGTATGTATGTATGTATGTATGTATGTATGTATGTATGTATGTATTTCTCTTTAGCCAGGTTCTTCCTACGTAAACCAAGATTTGTCTGCAGCCCTAGTTCAGTGAAATCCCAATCCACTAGTTTCTAGGCTTTTTTTCTCCAGCAGCCGGCAAGCTCCCTGCTGCCCATTGGGAGACTAAGGAGACTGGGCAGCAGGGAGCTTGCTGGCTGCTGGAGAAAAAAAGCCTAGTGGATTGGGATTTCACTGAACTAGGGCTGCAGAAAAATCTTGGTTTATGTAGGAAGAACCTGGCTAAAGAGAAATACACATAAAGACCTATGAAAAGAAAAGAAAACGTGTGTGTGTGTGTGTGTGTGTGTGTGTGTTTCTCTTTAGCCAGGTTCTTCCTACATAAATCAAGATTTTTCTAATGCAGAAAAATCTTGGTTTACGTAGGTGGAACCTGGCTAGAGAGAAATACACATAAAACCTACGAAAAAGAAAGAAATATATATATGTAAGTTTTCACGGGTATATATGTGTGTATAGTTAATATTTCGGGTTTCTTCCCGTGTAATTGTGGATATATCCCTAAAAGGGTAGAAGCGACGTTTCAACAGAATCTCATCTGCCATCATCAGGCTTATGTGAGGAGTCTTTTATTCTGTCGAAACATCGCTTCTACCCTTTTAGGGATATATCCACAATTACACGGGAAGAAACCCGAAATATTAACTACACACACACACACACACACACACACACACACACACACATATATATATATATATATATATATATATATATATATATATATATTCAAATTCCAGAAGGGTATGGAGAGCTGAAGAGTGCTAAATAGCTTGAAATGGATCTATACTAGTCTCCCTTGATTTCTTTGTCAGTAAATATAAATTTAACACAAAATGGTTTGTCGTGAAGCGACTGCCTGAGGGCTCCTGGATTGGGGCTGAAAGGCGAAAAGGAAGCAGTATGCTCCTTCCCATATTGGGGTAGACCACGTTGCTTTGATAGAAAATGTATATAAAACCTAGTGTGTTTGTATGTGTTATATACATACATACATACATACATACATACATACATACATACATACCAGTGGTGGGTGCCCCTGGTTCGCACCAGTTCTATAGAATGGTAATAAAACCAGCGGGAGGCTCCGCCCGCTGACCCTGACATCATCAAAACACTTCTGCGCTTGCGCAGAACACATGCGCGTGTGAGCAAAGCGATCATGTGCGCGCGGCCCCGTTGCGAACCGGTAGTAAAGATAAGTAGAACCCACCCCTGATACATACATATAATGGTTCCTGCTACATGGACATCTCTCTCTCTCTCTCCTTCCCTCCTCCCCCTCCTCCCTCCTCCTCCCTCCCTCTCTCTTTCTCTTTCACAGCTCCCAAATCTGCTGGAGAATTGGAGGTCCAGCTGGCTTCATTACAACATCTTAAACGTATAGATAAGATTGTTCCATGAAAGAGACCTTGAGGCTTTATAAAGGATACTAAAAAGAGATTAGTGGAAAGGACCCAGAATCAGTGCTGTCACACTGAGAAAAAAAAAGAGGCACATTTTGTGTTTAGAAAGGGGACAGATTAGCAAGGTCACCCTCCCAAACCAGTTGACCTGGAGGATACATGCAGTATGCCCAATTAACACCTAAGGGTAGTATGAACAAGAAATCCAACAGTATGAAGATTGTCCAGTTACAGCATAAAAACGCAAAACTCCAAATTAATGATAATTTAAATATCGCAGAATTAGGACAGCCATACCCAATGAGACTAGAAGAGTCCAGCTGTTCTAGTGTCATCCCCAAGCATTGTGCATTTTTTCTGGATCTTAAAAATAAATTATGGTGTTTTGCCTTGCCTTCTCAGAAACCTTGGAAGCAGGGGTGAAATCCAGCAGGTTCTGACAGATTCTGGAAAACCGGTAGTGGAAATTTTGAGCAGTTCAAAGAACCAGAAAATACCACCTCTGGCTGGCCCCAGAGTGGGGAGGGAATGAGGATTTTGCAATATCCTTCCCCTGCCACGCCCACCAAGCCACGCCCACCAAGGCACACCATGCCCACCAAGCCATGCCCACAGAACCGGTAGTAAAAAAAATTTGAATTCCACCACTGCCTCGAAGGAAGTTTTGACAACACCAAATGTCTTCTTCTAAACTCTAAACAAAGTCCCTAGGATGGGGTCCTTGTGGTCTCTGAGCTTGGTTACTTCCTTTCAGATGCTTCATTATCCAACTAGGTAATATCATCGGTGCTCTGATGACATTATCTAGTTTGGTAATGAAATGCCTCCAAGAAAACAACCAAGCTCAGAGACCACCAAGGACTCCACAGTTCAATCCTGAGCTACAAATCTTCTCTTCTAAAAACCCTAGTGTGGGAATGCCGGAGGAATATCCTTGTGAAATTTTCTACTTTCTGGAAAGGCATTTTAGGATGACCTTTGGTAACAAGATTCCTGGGCCATCCTAGCAGTTCCCAACATCAATCAAGAGTGAGCATGACTGACCGGTTATAATAACCTCCTGGCAGTCTCTCCAAGATTTAAGTCAGCAGCACTTTCATTAGTATCATCCTGCTGCGTGACATTTTACTACATTTTATACAGGGGTGAAATCCTACTAGTTCGGACTGGTTCGGATGAACCGCTAGGGATTATTGGCATCAGTTCGCCGAACTGGTAGTAATTACCCCTCCTTTGCCCCACCCATGCCCGGCCAGTCGCCGCTCACCTCTTCTGGCTGCTCGATATTCCACAGAATTCAATGTTAAATGCAGCAGAGAGAATGCTAACTTTTCTCCCTCCATTCAGAACGGAGCTGCTGCAGCCTGTCCCTTTTAAGATAGTCCCCAAGAGGGAAGGGGCTGCATGGGGGGGGAAGCAGCTGGACTGGAGCTGTTGTTGTGAAAGGCAGGAAAATGGGGAAGGGGTTTTTCCTGCCTGTCATCCATTCCTCAATCTCAGCACAGACTGAGGGAAGGATGGTAGGCAGGAATATTCCCCTCCCCATTTTCCTGCCATTTGCGACAAGGAGTGGCTGGGAGCGGAGGGGCTGGTGAGGAGCCCCTTGATGTGAGTGATGTCAAGTTGGCCACGCCCACCCAGTCACATGACCTCCCCCAACAAACCACACCCACAGAACCGGCAGGGGAAATTTTTAAATTTCAACTGATTTTATACCTGGAGACCCCAAAAGAGTAAACCATAAAGGGGAAACATAAAGGACAGTTTATTTATTATTTATTTATTCTTATTTTATTAGTCATATTTCTATGCCGCCCACTCTCCAAGGACTCTGGGCGGCTTACACCAAAGACAGTATACTAAATAGCATATTGCCCCCTAATAATCTGGGTCCTCATTTTACCCACCTCGGAAGGATGGAAGGCTGAGTCAACCTTGAGCCGGTGAGATTTGATCTGCTGATCTGCTGAACTAGCAGTCAGCTGAAGTAGCTGCAGTACTGCACTCTAACCACTGCGCCACCTCGGCTCTTTTTTCAGTTGCTAAAGGTTCTTGAGTTTACGCTTGCTTTGAAGAAGTAATCTGTGGGAAGTATAAGGTTGGCACATCTCTGAGGGTGGACTGTGATCACTTGCCATGGCAACTCACCGCAGCCAACTTGCTGCAGGACAACTCACCGTGGGACAATTTAAGAATTCAGTTTAATTATTTAAAATAAATAACATTTTAATGTTTGTCATTCGCATTTCATTTTGCTCCTCCTTTGGCATCCTTTTTTAAATTATTCTGTTCCACCATTTCTTCAATATTAGTGTAACTCTTGTCCTGCAGTGAGTTGCCCTATGCCAAAGTTGGCTGTGGTGAATTGGCCATGGTGAGTTGACTGTAGCAAGTTGGCCGTGGCAAGTTGATTGTGGCTAGTTTGCTGTGACGAGTTGGCTGTGGTGAGTTGGCTGTGGTGAATTGGCTGTGATGAGTTGGCTGTGGTGAATTGGCTATGGCGAGTTGGCCATGGCAAGTTGGCTATGGTGAATTGGCTGTGGTGAGTTGGCTATGGTGAATTGGCCAGGGCAAGTTGGCTGTAGTAAGTTGGCCTTAGTGAGTTGGCTGTGGCGAGTTGGCTATGTTGAATTGGCCATGGCAAGCTGGCTGTGGTGAGTTGGCTGTGGTGAATTGGCTGTGGCGAGTTGGCTCTGGTGAATTGGCTATGGTGAATTGGCTGTGGCGAGTTGGCTCTGGTGAATTGGCCATGGCAAGTTGACTGTGGTGAGTTGGCCATAGTGAGTTGGCTGTGGCGAGTTGGCTGTGGTGAGTTGGCCATGGCAAGCTGGCTGTGGCGAGTTGGCCATGGCAAACTGTCCTCTGATTGAGCCCTGCAAATTTTGCTGAGGTCTCTGGTTTCCCTTCTGTGACGACTCCAAGCTCAATTCAGATGCAGCTGAGAAGCAGAGAGGTGGTGCGAGGCAGTCAAAAGGATGTGCTCAGATCAATGACACTGATATAGTTTGGATCCCTTCCAAATAGCCACAGGACTGCATTGACTTTCTGAATGGCTTTGGGATGTATTTAAAAGCCAGTGTGATTAGAGGCTTACACAGTGGATTCAGGCATTGCCTGCAAATGGGCAAATAAAAACAGGCTGTTTATTTATTTTAGAGCTTAATTTGATGTACTGTACAGGAGTCAGGCCATTTCAGTGCTTTAGGAAGAGGGAAGGGTGCTAATCAGTTGCAGAAGGCCCCTAAATCTGGTTGATAAGCAAGCAATGATTTTATACATCATGTAAAGCCCTGGTTTGCTTCAGCATATGCTTAGAAAGTAAACAGCACAAACTTAGTCCTGGCAAACCTCTTTAATTCAAATGGCTGTGAATTATTGTCATTCCCAGTCCGAAAGGCTTCTCAAACAGTCTATCATGGGAGTGTTTACAAACACCCACCTTATCTCCCTTGGAATGCTGCCAGAGAACTAATTGCCAAACGCAGGGCAAGGCCAAACTTAGCATAGAGTCAAGCAGAGCTTTTCCAGAGCTTTTACTGACCAGATGAACTAATTGCTTCCTGCAAAAGCTCACCTCTCCTTCACTTCTCTTTTATGTCTTAAGGAAGGGGCCAATCATCTCCAAGCTTTACTCTCAAGTTGACCTTGTGATACTATGATCCCTCCCCTGGAGTGGGGTGGGAATGGAGATTTTATAGTATCCTTCCCCTGCCACGCCCATCAAGCCACGCCCACCAAGCCATGCTATAAGGTACATATGACCCTGGAAATGATGCGTATAAAATAGGCTTTAGAAACTTGGCTGCGAACCCAAGACTGGGGCTCTGAATATGGAAAGGGCACCATTTTATAACTTTACTATTAACTGGTTAATTAGCTAGGTGCTCTATATACAGGTAATCCTCGACTTATAACACTTCATTTAGTGACCGATCAAAATTACTTACAACCATTGCAGCATCCCCATAGTCACGTGATCAAAATCCAGATGCTTGGCAACAGATGACAGTTGCAATGTCCCGGGGTCACGTGATCCACTTTTATGACCTTCTGACAAGCAAAGACAATGGGGAAGCCAGATTATCTTAACAACCATGCTATGAGCTTAACAATTGCAGCGATTCACTTAACATTGGTGGCAAGAAAGGTCATAAAATGGGGCACAATTCACTGAACACATGTCCCGCTTAGCAACATAAAGTTTGGGCCTCAATTGTGGCTATAAATCAAGGACTTCCTGTATTTGTTTTAGGACATTTTGATTGTTTTAAATGTTCTTTTATTGTTCTTATAGCTTTGGAATTGTAAGGCACCAGAGTCATTAGTCGAGGTGGGCAGTTATAGAAATTGAATAAATCAATGTGGAATCTGATGCATGATGGACCCATAGTGATGCATGCTGAAGTCTCTATTCCCAAAATATAAACAGCATAGTCCCAAGTGCCATCATCCACCTTGCAATCTGTGCAATCTTGCAATCTTATATCTATAAAAATATGAGCCAGCAATGTGCAGCAGCTGCCAAAAAAGCCAACGCAGTTCTAGGCTGCATAAACAGAGGGATAGAATCGAGATCACGTGAAGTGTTCATACCACTTTATAAGGCCACACTTGGAATACTGCATCCAGTTTTGGTCACCACGATGAAAAAAAGATGTTGACATTCTAGAAAGAGTGCAGAGAAGAGCAACCAAGAGGATTAGGGGACTGGAGGCTAAAACATATGAAGAACAGTTGCAGGAACTGGGTATGTCTAGTTTAATGAAGAGAAGGACGAGGGGAGACATGATAGCAGTCTTCCAATAACTCAGGGGCTGCCACAAAGAAGGAATCACGCTGTTCTCCAAAGCACCTGAGGGCAGGACAAGAAGCAATGGGTGGAAACTAATCAAGAAGAGCAACAAGCTAGAACTAAGGAGAAGCTTCTTGACAGTTAGAACAATTAGCCAGTGGAACAACTTGCCTCCAGAAGTTGTAAATGCTCCAACACTGGAAGTTTTTAAGAAGATGTTGGATAACCATTTGTCTGAAGTGGTGTAGGGCTTCCTGCCTAAGCAGGGGGTTGGACTAGAAGACCTCCAAGATCCCTTCCAACTCTGTTATTCTACTTCTACTTCTACTTCTACTTCTACTTCTACTTCTACTTCTACTTCTACTTCTACTACTTCTACTTCTACTTCTACTTCTACTTCTACTTCTACTTCTACTTCTACTTCTACTCTACTCTACTCTACTCTACTCTACTCTACTCTACTCTACTCTACTCTACTCTACTCTATTCCTATTCCTATTCCTATTCCTATTCCTATTCCTATTCCTATTCCTATTCCTATTCCTATTCCTATTCCTATTCGTCTTCTTTTTTCTATTTTTGCAGCAAATGAAGGCAATAAGATTCTGCCAACCTCGATTTTTCTTCTGAAAGTTGGGTCTGACAAGGAGAAGAGCACGGATCTCTTTTGCAAAGAAATCCTAGATCATCAAGCAGATGATCAACTGAAAAGGTTGCCTTCCCTCTCATGAATCACACTCTGGAAGGTCAGAAAGTGAATGGTGTTATTTTTAGCAGCTGAACGCGAGATAACTGACTTTGCTTGGAGTAGTAACTCTGAGGTGCAGAGGCCCGGCAGCGTGCTGGAGATTGCGTTCCAAAGAAAGTTACGGATCGTCTCTGGGAGGAAAAAAAAATCCCCATAAAATAAATCATTAACGTGGTAGAGTCCGGATGGAGGAAATGGGAGTGGACACGTGTGGGAGGGGATCAGAGAAAAGGCCTGGCAGATTGAAATAAATAAATAGGTTTCTATTCCTGCTTGAATTTGGATACGTCAGTTAGACTTTGTAAACCAGACTTCCACGTTAGACATGGATACATACAACCATATGGATGTTTTATGTTCTTATGGATTCTTATGGAGTGAGGAATCTTTACTGCATGTGGGAAAAGTTACAGGAGAAGAACTCTGGAGGATTATGCTCAAGGCTAGTCATCCAGCATCCCGTGAGCTTGTCCACCTTCTGTAGCTAATGCTATCATTGAAACTTTTCTAAACTGAGATAATTATGTAGTAACTGGCTGGCAAAGTCTACCCCTCTCTCTGAATACTTCTCCCATTAGGTTCTGTCTGTGAAGGAGGAACACCTTCACAATTTTTTTTTATTTATATATCTCTGTCTGTCATCTATCTGTCTGTCCATCGGTCCGTCCATCCATTCATCCATCCATGCATCCATCTGTCCATCCGTCCATCCATCCATCCATCCATCCATGCATCCATCTGTCCGTCCGTCCGTCTGTCTGTTTCTATCTATCTATCTATCTATCTATCTATCTATCTATCTATCTACCTACCTACCCACCCACCCACCCACCCACCCTCATCTGTCTGTCTGTCTGTCTGTCCATCTGTCCATCCATTCGTCTGTCCATCCATCCATCCATCTATCCATCCATCCATCCATCCATCCATGTGTCTGTCTATTTCTATCTATCTGCCTGTCTGCCTGCCTGCCTGCCTGTCTGTCTGTCTGTCTATCTATCTCTCTACCTACCCACCCACCCACCCACCATCATCTGTCTGTCTGTCTGTTGCCTCCAGAAGCTGTGAATGCTCCAACACTAGAAGTTTTTAAGGAGAGATTGGATAACCATTTGTCTGAAGTGGTGTAGGGTTTCCTGCCTAAGCAGGGGGTTGGACTAGAAGACCTCTAAGGTCCCTTCCAACTCTGTTATTCTATTCTATTCCCTTTTATTTTTGCCTGTCTCTTCCTCCACAATCTGTTTGCCTAATGAAAACACAACCCAGGCATTTGGGAAGCTAGTCATAAAAGCAAATTAGATTTGGGGGTGCTGGGAAATTGTGAACTTTGGATCCTGTTTGGATTTATGGAGAGGTAGGGAGAAGTAATTACAACAGGATGAGGTCTAAACCTATAGGCCGGATGAGGAAGTTGAACCAATCTCCACTTCCTACCTGTTGGCATTAGTGTGTCACCTGTGACTTATCACTGTAGGGTTGAACTTTGATTTTGTTTTATTATATTTTGGTCAATATTTGTAGCCATCTATTTTACGGACCGCCCTGCCAGGAACACTAGAAACACATCAAACAAATTCTTTTTTCTGTTTTTTAAAGTCAGTATTTCTGGGAGAAAGAGATTCACCAGATGAACTAGAATGTGATGCTTTCGGGTAAGATGAATCTCCAGCCTCATTTTCTCAATTTGTCCTCCTCTGAAGTGCAATTTTTCTTTAGCGGTGGTACGTACTCTCATTCTTCTTGTAAGCCAAAAAAAGAAAAGAAATAGAAATAGAAAGTGACATTCACGAAAGGAAGCTGGCTGGGTTAATCCTTCCCCTTCTCGGCCGCTTAAAAGTGATCCACTGCCATCGTGGTATTTCCTACTTTCTCAGTGGAACCTAATTGAACTAAAATTACAAGCTTGAGAACATGCTGAAAAGGCAAAAAGATAAATTGTCCCTTTCATACAATGCCCAGGAAGCTGACAAAAAGAATAATTTCTTTGGGCACCGATTCATAATAGCATTCATTATCCAGGGAAGGAAACAACTCCTTGCTGGAAAGGAAAATTGTGTGGATGTTCCTGCTTGGGGCAAAGAGATTTTCATTAAAGAGCAGGGAGCACTGCAGCTACTCTTCCAGTATAGGATTCACTAATTCTAGTTCAGCATTGCATGGAAGGGAGAAGAGAGACGTTATTATAAAACACGAGGAAGGTTAGATCTCCAACAGAAGCAAATATTTCTAGTTTAGGGTTGAATTGAGGGATCCTTGGGGCCAGGGGTGGGCTGCTGGGGGTTCGCAGGGGTTTGGGAGAACCTCTAGCTAAGATTCTGCGCAGTTCGGAGAACCCCCAAATCCCACTCCTGGCTGGTTCCGCCCACCCCACCCTGCCCCTCCTGGGAGTCCCCACGTGGCTTGTTTTGGATGCAGGTAAGTGCAGGGCATGCACCGAGTCTTGGGGAGGGTGAAAAACGGTCCTACGGACATTCGAAAAGACCAGAAATGGGCCTGTTTCCAGTCTCCAGAGGGCCTCCGGAGCCTGGGGTGACTGTTTTCACCCTCCTGGAGGCTCGAGGAAAGCCTTCAGAACCTGGGGAGGGCAAAAATGCCCCTCCTACCATGGTGCAGGAGGCCGAACAGGCCACACCCACCATAGCCATGCTCACCCATACTGTACTCAGTGAGACATCTTTCCCTAATTCTCTCTGAGAATCCAAATTAAGAGGCAGCTACCTAGGTGCTGGAGAAAACTCCTGCAAGTCCCTTGGGCTGCAAGGAGATCAAACCAGTCAATCCTAGAGGAGTTCAACCCTGACTGCTCTTTAGAAGGCCAGATCCTGAAGAGGAAACTCAAATCCTTTGGCCACCTAATGAGAAGGAAGGACTTGCTGGAGAAGAGCCTAATGCTGGGAACAATTGAGGGCAAAAGAGGAAGGGGACGGCAGAGAACGAGGTAGCTGGATGGAGTCACAGAAGCAGTCAGCGTGAGTGTAAATGGACTCCCGGGGATGGTAGAGGACAGGAAGGCCTGGAGGAATGTTGTCGATGGGGTCGCGATGGGTCAGACACGACTTCGCAACTAACAACAACGAACCATCTTGCATCCTAAAGGAAACCAAACTTGACTCTTCTCTGGAAGAACAGATGTGGAAGCTGAAGCCCAAATACTGAGAAGAGAGGCCTCTTTGGAAAGACTCTGATAATGAGAAAGATGGGAGGCAAAAGGAGAAAAGGATGGCAGGGAGGAGATGGTGAGATAGTGCCTTCAGTGTAATGAACATGAATTTGGACAGACTCTGGCAGACAGTAGAGGACAGGGGCGCCTGGAGTGCTATGGTCCATGGGGCCGTGAAAAGTCAGATATGACATAGCGACTGTACAACAACAACACCTTGCAATGAATATGTCAACACTGAGCTCTAAAAATAATAAAAAAACAGTTGGTGGGTTGCTAGAAGAGGTGGTCACTCAATTTCACTCATCCTCACTCCCTTGTAATTTAGGGCTGGCCAAGCCCAGTGTAAAAATATGGGAAGATTTTCTCTGGAAAAGAAATATTTATCTTGCTGTTTTGCTTTTTTGAACCTTTCTCATTCAATGCTGCCGGAAAGAATCTCATTCTGCACAATACTAAGTGATTTGATTAATTGCCATGTCTTTCTTTCTCCAGCTGCTTCTCTCTCTCTCTCTCTCTCTTCATTCCCCTCTCTCTTTCATTTTTAATAAATATTTAAAAAGAATAAAATGATACAACTTTTGAAAAAAAGGGTGTCAAAAAAGTAAAATAATAGATGATGAAGGAAAGAAAAAGAAAGAGAAAGAGAAAGAAAGAAAGAAAGAAAGAAAGAAAGAAAGAAAGAAAGAGAAAAGGCTATTAAAAAGCAGCTTCCGATTTTACCAGCAGCTACACATACATTCCTTTTTTATCTTCTCCCTCTAACGTCACAACATAATTTCCTGCTTTCCGTAATCTTCCCTTCCTGATCATCACGCCCATATGTCACAAGTTCATTTTTCTCTTCTTTTAGCAAAGAGTTCAGCAAGGGTTTCCAGTCACTAACAAATGTGGCTGTATTGTCCATTCTCTAACCAAACCGGAATAATTTTGCCCTCTCTCCTACTTCTGACCTCTTCAGCAGCCTTTCCTCCTTTGTGGAAGCACTTTCTCTGCATATAACAGTCTTGCACAGTGGTGAAATCCCATTTTTTGTTGTTGTTACCGGTTCTGTGGGCATGGCTTGGTGGGCGTGGTGTGGTGTGGCTTGGTGGATATGGCAGGGGAAGGATACTGCAAAATCTCCATTCCCTCCGCGCTCCAGTGGAAGGATATTACAAAATCTCCCTTCCCACCCCACTCTGGGGCCAGCCAGAGGTGGTATTTGCCGGTTCTCCAAACTGCTCCAAATTTCCGCTACGGGTTCTCCAGAACCTGTCAGAACCTGCTGGATTTCACCCCTGGTCTTGCAGCACTTATCATACAGTATACAAAAAACGGTCTTCCATAATTGTCTATCCATTAGTTCCAGCAAGAAATGTTCTGGTGTCAATTGAATGTTAATCTTCCACATTTTGGGTGGGGGGGGTGGGGAGGTATTGCTGTGTGCTATTTTTGGCTTTTTTTTCTCCAGCTGTCTTTCTCATTCCTTAGCTTTCTCCTCATTCCACCTTGAAATATGTACACGATGTACTTGATATTTTTCCTTTCTTTTGGCTTTTTTTCTCCAGCTGTCTTTCTCGTTCCTTAAGTTTCTACTTCTTTTCCCCAATCCTCCTTGAAATATGTTCACGTCACGATGTGCTTGTTTCCAGATAATGGTTCCTGTCTTTAATAACTGCTCTTGTTTTGTTTTGGTTTTTGGTTTTTTTTGCTTGCTTCTTATTTCAAAACGCTGGCTCAGACTTCCAGAGATGTTTCTTTTTCTTGAGTACCCCACTTCAGCTAACCATGATTGCTGAATTTAAAAATTCAGGAGGGCTCCTGAGTGCATCATGATGGGGATGGCAGTCCTCACCTTCATGGACCACTGATCTGCAGGAACCCACCTGGCAGACTCTGGGATGCTGCGAAACAATGAAGTCGACTGATGTGATTCTGAAAGCACATTGTCTATCATTTGCCCTTCCAGAGAAACTACTCTGAACTGAATCGCAAAACAACAATTGTGCTAAAAGGTATCTAATAAATATGTAAATCAGTCTATCTTTATTCATACAAGGTAAAGCTATTATCCTTACATCTTTACAGGGCATCACTTTAAGTGACAGATCCTTTTTACAATATCTCTTAACACCTGTAAGCCAAGAAAACAATCTGGAGGCCGATGATACGAAACAATAAAGCTACCAAAAAAATAATAATAAATCTAATATTTATCTCATACGATATGTCACATGATATATCGTACTAGATAAGTATTAGATTTTCATAGCTTTGTTATTTCTCATCATTTACGTCAACGTTATTATCTTCTTGGTTTACAGGTGCCAACAATATTGGTAGGTTTATACAGACTTGTGACTGTTCACTGTTGTAATGACATACCACCCAATGTTTTTCTTGGTTGTACTTTTTTCGCTGTTTTATCTGGATAAAAGAGATGAAAGGGACTTGGAGGTCTTCTGCTCCAACCCCCTATTCAAGCAGGAAACCCTATATCATTCTGGACAAGTGGCTTTCCAGTCTCTTCTTAAAAGCCTCCAGTGAGGAAGAACTTACAACTTCTGAAGGCAAACTGTTCCACTGGTTAATTGTTCTCACTCTTAGGAAGTTTCTCCTTAAATCCAGGTTGCTTCTCTCCTTGATTAGTTTCCATCCATTGTTTCTTGTCTTGCCTTCGGGTGATTTGGAAAATAGGTTGACCCCCCCCCCCCTTCTTTGTGGCAGCCCCTAAAATATTGGGACACTGCTATCATGTCACCACTACTCCTTCTTTTCACTAGACTAGACATACCCAATTCCTACAACTGATCCTCGTGTTCTAGCCTCCAACCTTCTAATCATCATTCTTGCTCATTTCTGCACTCTTTCTAGAGACTCAACATTAAAAAAAAAAAATTGTTAAGGCACTATTTACATTTTTTTCTTTCTTTTCTTTGACAACGTGGTATCTCTATCAGTATCATCTTTTGTTCTGTTCTTGTTCTCTTTCTTTTCTTTTCTTTTTTATTAGACTTCTATACCGCTTCATAGTGCTTTACAGGCCTCTCTAAGCGGTTTACAAAGTTAGCATATAGCATAGTAGCATATTGCATTAGCATTAGCATCTTGCCCCCAACAATCTGGGTTTTACCCACCTTGGAAGGATGGAAGGCTGAGTCAACCTTGAGCTGGTGAGATTTGATCTGCTAATCTGCTGAACTAGCAGTCAGCTGAAGTAGCTGCAGTACTAGACTCTAACCACTGCGCCACCTTGGCTCATCATCATCTTTCTCTCTTTTCTCTCTCTCTTTTTGGTTATTTATTAAAAAAGCAATGTTTTTTTGTTTTTTTTTAGAAAAGATACAAAAATCTAGATGAACACTAGAGGGTAGCAAAGAGGTTGGGGGGTTTTTTTGTACCTCTACTGGCATCTAGTCTTCTAGAATCTAGCCCAAATAAACAGTTCTAAACTGTTGGTTCTTAGGAGAGGAATAAAAAGGCCTGCTAAAAACCAAGCTATTTTCTATAAGATGTACAAAAGCTTGCATCAGGATGAGTTCTACTTACCTTTACTACCAGTTCGCAACGGGATCACACACGCGCCTTGCTTCTGCGCAGGCGCAGATTGACAATGACGACATCCGGGCAGTGGGCGGGGCCTCCCGCCAGTTTTACTACCGGTTCTTGCGAACCGGTCCAAACCAGGGACAACCCACCACTGACTTGCATCCTTTGTCAGGTTGAATATGTTGGACTACAATTCCCATCAACATGGGAGGAAACAATGAGAATGTTAAACTGTTACATCTAAGGTGGTGAAGAATGAAGCGCCATGCAACTAAGAGAAAGGAGAACTGTCATGTTGGGAATATTTGAATATACCCCAAAGCCAGTGATGGGTTTCAAAATTTTTTACTACCGGTTCTGTGGGTGTGGCTTGGTGGATGTGGCTTGCTGGGCATGGCAGGGGAAGGATACTGTAAAATTTCCATTCCCACCCCACTCCAGGGGAAGGATACTACAAAATCCCCATTTCCTCCCAATCAGCTGGGACTTGGGAGGCAGAGAATAGATGGGGGCAGGGCCAGTCAGAAGTGGTATTTACTGGTTCTCTGAACTACTCAAAATTTCCGCTACCGGTTCTCCAGAACTGGTCAGAACCTGCTGAAACCCACCTCTGCCCAAAACAGCTAACATAGTCAAAGTTCTGTATGAACTTCCTTTGAAGAACCATTCATAGATTTAAGCTAGCAATAGCACTTAGATTTACAGTATATACCACTCCATAGCACTTTATTAATCCATCTGTCAAGTAGATTAGGCAGAGAGTGAACTTCAAGGCTAACCAGGGGTCTAAATAAGACATGAAAATAATTACTTTCTCCCTTATGTCCTTTGATTCAAGACAAACAGAATTGGTTTTGTCCTGACCAGAGATACTTGTTTTAGAGGAAAATAAAATACTTCTCTTGCAAGGATATCAGATGAGAATTGTTACGATTGTTAAAGGTAAAAGTAAAGGTTCCGCTCGCACATATGTGTTAGTCGTTCCTGACTCTAGGGGGCAGTGCTCATCTCCGTTCCAAAGCCAAAGAGCCAGCGCTGTCTGAAGATGTCTCCTTGGTCATGTGGCCAGCATGACTCAACGCCAAAGGCACACAGAACGCTGTTCCCTTCCCACCAAAGGTGGTCCCTATTTTTCTACTTGCATTTTTTACGTGCTTTCCAACTGCTAGGTTGGCAGAAGCTGCGACAAGTCATGGGAACTCACCCCATTACGCAGCACTCGGGATTCGAACCGCTGAACTGCCGACCTTTCAACCAACTAGCTCAGCATCTTAGCCATTGAGCCACTGTATCCCTATAAAAATTATAAAAATAAACGATTGTTACTTCATTAAAATAAGGAGCAGATTTACTCTGTGACATGTTGGGCATCCTTTCCATCTGGATGAGAGGATTTTAATAGTGCATGTTACTAAGCCACCCACCCCTCATTCTAACATTTTCCTCAGCTAGCTATTGCTATTGCTAGCTCAAATCTATGAATGGTTCTTCAAAGGAAGTTTATCCAGTTCATTTTACAATGTCAGCCTATTGCCATCAACCATCTGGATCAGGGGTGAAATCCAACAGGTTCTGACAGGTTCTGGAGAACCGGTAGCAGAAATTTTGAGTAGTTCAGAGAACCAGCAAATACCACCTCTGGCTGCCCCCAGAGTGGGGAAGGAATGGGGATTTTGCAGTATCCTTCCCCTGGAGTGGGGTGGGAATGGAGATTTTGCAGTATCCTTCCCCTGTCACGCCCAACAAGCCATGCCCAACAAGCCATGCCCAACAAGCCACAACACACCCACCAAGCCACGCCCACTGAACCGGTAGTAAAAAATTTTTGATTTCACCACTCATCTGGGTCCTCATTTTACCGAGCTCGGAAAAATAGAAGGCTTGAGGCAGTCAGCATCGAACTCCTGATTGAGGGCAGAGTTTGCCTGCAAATACTGCATTCTAACCACTGCATCACCAGGGCTCCTGATAGGACATGAAAGGTAAGGACATGACCGAGAAATAAAAACAGTGTAAAGAAAGAAGATAGGATACCATCCTTGCTCTGTTATAACTCTGGGATTTAGTGTCATTTGATGAAAGATGCAGGCTGGGACATTTGAGAAACAGAAGGAACATATTATATTAATGGGCTTAGATGCCACTAGCAGAAGATTAAGCCAACTCATGGAGGGAAAAGCTATCAGTGGCCATGAATAGCACCAGCTGCCTTTTTCATTGCCTTCATTTTTCTCCTTTTGCATCATTCAGTCCCAACAGAAGCTGCTGAGAGGCAGCATTGAGAGAAGCTGGATGAGTTTAAGTCTTGCTTGTGGGGGGGCTTGGTCCTCTGTGGAGAGCTTTTTTCTTTCAAGGGGACTTGGTCATTTGGAGGACATGACTCTTCCCGCAGAGATGTATTGCCAAGCTTATGAGAAAGTTAAACCTCATGTATTGGTTGCAAATCTTCATTGGAGGCCTGTTTGTTGCGATTTGGATAGATTGTAGTCTGGGTTAAGCACATTTTATGAAGTCAACCAGTTGTGTTTTACAATACAATACAGTACAGTACAGTACAGTACAGTACAATACAATACAATACAATACAATACAATACAATACAATACAATACAATAATACAATACAATTACAATACAAATACAAATACAATACAGTACAAATACAATACAATACAGTACAATACAATACGATACAATACAATACAATACAAATACAATACAAATACAATACAATACAATACAAATAGAAATACAATACAATACAATACAATACAAATACAAATACAAATACAAATACAATACAATACAATACAATACAATTCTTTATAGGCTGAGTGATTGGACACACAAGGAATTTGTCTTTGGTGCATATGCTCTCAAGTGTACATAAAAAAACAAGATACATTCATCAAGAATCATAAGGTACAACACTTAGTGATAGTCATAGGGTACAAATAAGCAATCAAATCATATTAGGAAACAATATCAATATAAATCGTAAGGATACCAGCAACAAGTTACAGTCATACAGTCACAAGTGGGAAGAGATGGATGATAGGAACGATGATAGTAATAGTAATGCAGACTTAGTAAATAGTTTGACAGTGTTGAGGGAATTATTTGTTTAGCAGAGTGATGGCGTTTGGGAAAAAACTGTCCTTGTGTTTAGTTGTTCTGGTGTGCAGTGCTCTATAGTGTCGTTTTGAGGGTAGGAGTTGAAAGAGTTTATGTCCAGGATGTGAGGGGTCTGTAAATGTTTTCCCAGCCCTCTTTTTGACTCGTGCAGTATACAAGTCCTCCATGGAAGACAGATTGGTAGCCATTGTTTTTTCTACAGTTCTAATTATCCTCTGAAGTCTGTGTCTGTCTTGTTGGGTTGCAGAGCCAAACCAGACACTTATGGAGGTGCCTGGTTTGGTTCTGCAACCCAACAAGACAGATTTTTATTAATTCATCATGATTAAGTGGTCCCTGGTTTCAATTATGTGAATAAAACCATTGTTCTAACACTTCCTGCTGGAAGCTAATCCAGGAATTGTGACAGCCACACCCAGAATGTAGATCTATGCGTCCAGAGGAACCTTTGTCCCTCAGGTGCTTTGCAAAAGGCAACTGGACTTTGTTTTTCCTTTGAAAACATATCACTTCTCATCCAAGAAGATTCCTCAGGTATGACTGAGGTTATGGGGAATGGGAGGATTTATAGTCTTTGCAGTTGTTAGCCCTCAGAAGGTTGGTTGTTAGCTCTCTGAGAGTCCTTGAAGCCACTTTGGGTCACCTGAATCAGAGTGCAATCTGATTTGCACTCTGATTTAGGTGACCTTGATGTAGTGGTAGAATTCAATTTTTTTACTACCGGTTCTGTGGGTGTGGCTTGGTGGACGTGGTGTGGTGTGGCTTGGTGGGCGTGGCAGGGGAAGGATATTGCAAAATCTCCATTCTCTCCTCACTCCTGGGGGAAGGATATTGCAAAATCTCCATTCTCTCCTCACTCCTGGGGGAAGGATATTGCAAAATCTCCATTCCCACCCCACTCCTGGGGGAAGGATATTGCAAAATCTCCATTCTCTCCTCACTCCTGGGGGAAGGATATTGCAAAATCTCCATTCTCTCCTCACTCCTGGGGAAGGATATTGCAAAATCTCCATTCTCTCCTCACTCCTGGGGGAAGGATACTGCAAAATCTCCATTCTCTACTCACTCCTGGGGGAAGGATATTGCAAAATCTCCATTATCTCTTCACTCCTGGGGGAAGAATATTGCAAAATCTCCATTCCCTCCTCACTCCTGGGGGAAGGATATTGCAAAATCTCCATTCTCTCCCCACTCTTGGGGCCAGCCAGAGGTGGTATTTTCCAGTTCTCTGAACTACTCAAAATTTCCGTTACCGGTTCTCCAGAACCTGTCAGTACCGGCTGAATAGCACCCCTGCCCTGAGGTTACAAATAAACCCCCAGAGTGGCCTCAAGGAATTGCACAAGCTTCTTGGATGAGAAGCAAAATGTTTTCAAAGAAAAAAAAAAAAAACCAAAGTCCAATTGCCTTTTGAAAAAACCATGATCTGGAAAAGGGAGAATCTTCATAGACAAAGGACCTTTGGTACCTGAAAATGAAACTACCTGCATTCTTTGGAACGTGGCTGGTACTTTGGCCTCATTCTCTAATCCAGGTTTATGTTCCTTCTCCTCAGTGATATTCAGATTCAGGGGATTTCAAAGCCATCTCACTCAAAATTAAGATCCATCCAGATCTCACCTGGAGTTTTGTAGTTCAGGTATGGTAGCCTCACTGAACCAAAAGCTCATTGCAATTCATTCCAGCCCCTTATGCTGAGTCACGTGAGCTGAAGGGGGCTTCAAAAAGTGGAATTGGCAACCTTTTGGGTGTTGTCCCATTCTTCTTCCCGTAAAGACACACGGGGAAAAAATTCTGATTATTTTTTATTAATCTCTGCAGCTTCAGGATGGTCTAGCTTGCCCAATTTTTCTTTTGCTGGGTTCTCTCTCCCTATCAGATTTGGTCCCATTCTTTCTTATACTCCAAGGCCTGTACTTCTGATGAAGACAGAGGATTTTGTATTTCCAATGTGGGAGGAAGGAAGGGAGGGAGGGAGGGAGGGAAGGGAAGGGAATAGAGGAAAGAAGTGAAGTGAAGGAAGTAAGGAAAGGGGAGAGCAAGAGGAAAGGAGTGTAGGAAGTTAGCACCTACCCCTCTCCCAGGGAAATGAGATATTTTAGGAAATATTAAAAGGGCAAAATATTTCCCCTAAAAGGGAGACAGAAACTCACCCCCCCCCCCTTTGTCAATGGGACATTAAGGCCTGGGCCAGTCTATTCTACATAGCAAAGATCTACCTCCTAGAGGCAGAGCCATAGTAGGAATTGCCCAAAGCCCTTTCATTACATCATCACCCAGCAAGAGTCAAGCAAGCCTGGGATACAGACAACCTATAAAGTTACCCCTGCATGGCTCCATGGGAATGACAACCAATCAGAATACAAGCTCAAATTCAAAGTCCAACAGAGGGCATAAAACCCAGGCATTCTCAGCATCTCTGCCCTTTTTTTCTTCACCCAAGATCTTCAAGGCATGTGATCCTGTCCACCATTAAAACTATCGTTCCAAGCAGCCATCATGTTTCCAGTGTCTTTTCCCCCACTTGGAATTGAACCCAATGGACATTTCTTCCAACAGAAGGAAGGAGGGAGGGAGGGAGGGAGGGAGGGAGGGAGGGAGGGAAGGAAGGAAGGAAGGAAGGAAGGAAGGAAGGAAGGAAGGAAGGAAGGAAGGAAGGAAGGAAGGAAAGAAATATTCTATGCTTAAAGTTCTTTGCTGTTTTCACCCATAGTTTGATGGTTTATCAGATTGGATAAGAGAAGGGAAGAGAGCTTCAATCTGCAATGTGCACATTTATTTTTTGGGTTCCTGCCAAGGATGGCTATTTCAAATGAATTTCCAGGCGTTTTGCTTCTCAGCATCCCTGTAACAGTCCAGCACACATGGAGCTCTTCTATTTTGATGCTATTCTTTTTTTTCCTACTGGTTTCTTTTCAAAAGCCCAAATTCATTTGCTGAACTGAGAGGTTGATGACTGTCTATTGTTCGTAATGAAAATCCATTCATCAGTGCACAGCAGGGGAGGAAATTAAATCTGGATGTTCTCTCTCTATTCCCAGGTAACTATTTCTGGTGAAGAAAGTTGGGCCATTCTTTTCTTTTCAGGAATTCAGAAACAACAACAAAAGGGGACAGGCAAGGTAATTGTTGCAACAAGCAGGGCTGAAAAGAAATGATATCTTATTTATTAGGCACACTGCTAACATTCCTGCCAGCATAGGGAGGAATGCATTTTCCCTGCAGTGTAGAAAGTTAGCACCCACCCCTCTCCTAGAAGAATGAGATGTTTTAAAGGTAACAGGTTCCCCTCGCACATATCTGCTTGTTGTTCCCGACTCTAGGGAGCAGTGCTCATCTCCATTTCAAAGCCGAAGAGCCAGCGCTGTCCGAAGACGTTTCCGTGGTCATGTGGGGCCGGCATGACTCAACACCAAAGGCACACGGAACGCTGTTACCTTCCCACCAAAGGTGGTCCCTATTTTTCTACTTGCATTTTTTATGTGCTTTTGAACTGATAGGTTGGCAGAAGTTGGGACAAGGAACAGGAGCTCACTCTGTTACACGGTGCTAGGGATTTAAACCACTGAACTGCCAACCTTTCGATCGACAAGCTCAGCGTCTTAGCCTCTGTGCCACCGCGTGTTTTAGGAAATATTAAAAAGGCAGAATATTATATTTCCCTAAAGGAGGAATGAAGAAACATGCTCTTGGTAAGCAGCCCCCACCTTTCTTAATAGACCCCAGCAGATATTTGGTGCCCATTGAGGAGGACTGGGCCAGCCTATCTACAAAACAAAAGACCTTCAGCTCCAAGGTGATGGGATTAAGACATGGCCCTTCAGGACATAATAGGAACCACGGTGGTGCAGTATTAGAGTGCAGTACTGCAGGCTACTTTTGCTGACTGCCAGCTGCCTGCAATTTGGCAGTTCAAATCTCACCAGGCTCAAGGTTGACTCAGCCTTCCATCTGAGTCAACCTTGGAAGGCTGAGTCAGCCTTGAGTTTGGAGTCAACCCTGACCCAGATTGTTGGGGGCAAGATGCTGACTCTGTAAACCGCATAGAGGGGGCTGTAAAGCACTGTAAAATGGGATATAAGTCTAAGTGCTATTGCTATTAACCCACTACCATCTAGCAGCAGAGCTCACCACATTACGCAATCTCCTAAGGACATTGCATCACCGTCCAAACTTCAGTCAAACATAGCTCAGACAACCTACAGAGCCAGCTATGACCCCCTACAACAGCCAATAGAATACATGTTCTTGCACAGGAATAGGAAGTTCAAGTGCAAGCCCAAAAGAAGGTATAAATAGCCTCCACTCTCAACTCCAGAATTCCCCAGCCATCCATATGTTAACATTTATTTATTTACACCATACATATTCCTAGTCTTAGCATTGTTGAACATTCTCGCGCTTCAATCACTTTTTTTCCCTCAGCTGCCAAAATAGCTTGTTATGCCACTGCAGAGAGAATCCTCAACATATGACCGCAATCGACCTCAATCAAGCCCAACATTTCTGTTGCTAAGAAGACAGTTGTTACATAGGTTTTGTCCCATGTTATGACCTTTCTTGCCACTAGTTGAATCACTGCAATTGTGAAGGGAATCTGGCTTCCTCATTGACTTTGCTTGTTAGAAAGTGGCAAAAGGTGATCACATGACCCTGGGACTCTGCCACTGTCAAAAACAGATGCCAATTGCCAAGCTTCCAAGTTCTGATCATGTGACCGGAGGTGGGTTTCAGCAGGTTCTGACCAGTTCTGGAGAACCGGTAACGGAATTTTTGAGTAGTTCAGAGAACCGGTAGTAAAAATTCTGACTGGCCCCGCCCCCATCTATTCTCTGCCTCTCAAGTCCCAGCTGATCAGGAGGAAATGGGGATTTTGCAGTAACCTTCCCCTGGATTGGGGAACGAATGGAGATTTTATAGTATCCTTTCCCTGCCATGCCCACCAAGCCACACCCACAGAACCGGTAGTAAAAAATTTTGAAACCCACCACTGCATGTGACGATGGGGATGCTGTATCGGTTGTGTGAAAAACAGTCATAAATCACTGTTTTCAGTGCCATTATTTAATTTTGAACGGTCACTAAATGAATGGTTGTAAGTTGAGGGCTAACTGTAATGTCCATGCAAACCTTTGAACTATTGCTTTGAGCATATCTTCACTTCACTTGCATCCCAAATCATATCGTCAATTTTGTCTTTAATTCTACTTACTTTGCCAAAGGCTTCTTGTTTAGCCTTTTATAGCCACACTCAATATACTTTTTGTATATTCATCATAGCTGTTCTGTTGTTCATTCAGCCTCTTTTAACCTTAATCATTCCTTGCTCTCTTTAACTGGATCCTATGCAACTCTGTTTTCTTTAACTCCATTTTTCTCCCTATCTTTCCTTCAATTTTTCCGCAATTCTTTGCTACGGTTGTTCTCCCATGACTGTTTACCCAAGAGGCTTAGTTAGCTGAGAAATGTTATAAATTTTATTTTTAAAAATCCAGGTCTGCAATATCAGCTAGCCTTCTCTATCCGTGGGTTGAGTGACCTTCAGAGTACTCAAGCAGGTTAGAAAGGTGGGTTTTCAAAAGCCATGCCAATTCTGTCTCAACAAGGCTTTCTGTTTTACACACTTCATTTTATTTAGGTAAAGGTAAAGATTCCCCTCACACATATGTGCTTGTCGTTCCTGACTCTAGGGGGCAGTGCTCTTCTCTGTTTCAAAGCCGAAGAGCCAGCGCTGTCCGAAGACGTCTCTGTGGTCATGTGGCCGGCATGACTCAATGCCAAAGGTGCACGGAATGCTGTGTTACCTTCCCACCAAAGGTGGTCCCTATTTTTCTATATTTTTCACCGCGTCCCTTCATTTTATTTTATCTTCCCACTGATTTGATTTTATTTATCTCCCACCAATTTCTGGGAACAGATACTGAACGAACTGGGCTTTAGTTTTGAGGATCTCTTTGGGATCTCTTTCAGGAAAGGTGCTTTGGAATGTACAAGATCATGTGCAAAGCTCCTCTTTAAAGCAACTGCCTCTCTTTTCATAGAAGCCTGGGGGAGGGGGAAAGAACAACAGAGCTATTTTAATGAGTTGCATCTTTGGCCTTTTTTAAACCTGTGTTCTTATACACTCGGGCACATTTCAAAGCATCTATTCTGAATCATTTCTGAAGTATGCACAACCCTACTATTTATAAAGGAAAAGAAAAGAAAAGAACTAATAATGGTAGGAAAGCTATAATTTAACTGACAAACGCTGATTAAATAAGGGGCAATTAACAGTAATTCAAAAATTAATTTCCCCACTAAGCTGCAAATCAGAACAATCTAAATGAGTTCAGCCTGTGAAATGAAGCTTTTAAGCAAAAAAAAAAAAAAGCTCAGGGAGCCTTTCACACTGTTTGCTCCTTTGCCCGTGGACATGTCCCAGTTTGAGCAGTTAATAGGTAATGAGATCACACCACAGCATTTCAAGGACACTTTTGTCAAGAGAAGAAACGGCTGTTGGCTGTGTTTGCCGCCTGTCAACCCAGGATTTTAACTTTTCCTTTGTGGAATAAAATAGTAGCAACCCAATTCTTCTATCTCAGGGGTCCCCAACCTTTCGGACCTCAGGGACCACTAAATTCATAATTTTAAATCCCACGGACCACTAATATGATCTGCCTAATGACCGGCTGGGTGGGCGTGGCTAGGTGGTCATGTGACTGGGTGGGTGTGGCCAACTCGATGTCACTCACGTCGAGGGGTGCCTCGCCAGCCTCTACTCACCTCTCCCCTCCCAGCCACTCCTTGCCTGCCTGTCCGGGCTCCTTAGGGCTCCAACAGGAAGCAGTTGTTGGAGCTAAGAAGCCACCATGAGAAAAAGTTGGCAAAACAGCTCAGTTCAAATTGGATCTGACCGAGAAGGAGGCTCAGCAGAAGCACCTCACTCAGGACTAGGAGCATAGGCTTTCCAAGCAGAGGGAAGACCTCTGGGAGTACAAGGCCAGGTACGGTGCCTGGAGGCTCAGTGGGCTGAAATGGTCAGCCAGTTCCAGGCCATGATGCAGTCCCACTGGAACGAGGCCCTCTGGCTCCTTGCCACCAGCGGCACTTTCCTCCAACTTTCGCCCAAAGCCCCGCACCAGGAGGCTGAAGCAGACCTCAAGTCGGAATTTCTTTCCCCCCTTCCAACCCAAACAAAAAAACCCTGAAGGGGGAAACTCTCTGCAGCAACACAAACATTCATTGCACGGATCCAGCCCAGGGGCTATAGTTTGAGGACCCCTGATTTAGTGCAATATAAAAGAATGCAAATTATTTTTCTGCGGACCACCAACATTTTCTCGCGGACCACCAGTGGTTCACGGACCACTAGTTGGTGACCACTGTTCTATCTCACCCTCAGCCAGGAACAGTAACCTTTTCTGACTGAGCATTTTATATGAACCTGTCTCGTTCAGTTGTGAAATCTAATTTTTTTTACTACCGGTTCTGTGGGTGTAGCTTGGTGGTTGTGGTGTGGCCTGGTGGGCGTGGCATGGGAAGGATACTGCAAAATCTCCATTCCCTCCCCACTCCTGGGGGAAGGATATTGCAAAATCCCCATTCCCATCCCACTCTGGGGCCAGCCAGAGGTGATATTTGCTGGTTCTCCGAATTATTCAAAATTTCCGCTACCGGTTCTCCAGAACCTGTCAGAACCTGCTGAACCTGGTCTCATTGAAGTCCCAACCTGTTCTACATCTGCACCACTTCTTCCTAGTGTTATTCCTGCACTATGGCAGGAATGGGAGAACCTGCCACAGCCAACTCGTCGCAGCAAACTCACCATGGCCCACTCGCCACGGGAGAACTCGTCGCGGGACAATTTACCAATTCTATTTAATTATTTAAAATAAACACAAATTATTTTAATTTCTGCCATTCACATTTCATTCTGCACCTCCTTTTGCATCCTTTAATGATTCTATTCCACCAGTTCTTTGATATTAGTGTAACTCTTGTCCTGTAGCAAGCTGTCCTGCAGCGAGTTGACCATGGTGTTTCTTGGGTCTCCCATGGGGTCACCAGCCATCAGGGCCATCAGGCTCCAGACACATGGCTGTCCTTGCCACTGAGGCTTCTTTACCACATACGACGTGTCCATGTCATCTGATGTCCTGTATCTACACAGCCTGTTCAAAATACCTTTAAACTCATCTTTAAAATATTTTGAACGCTTTTTTTTCCTGACCTGGTGCCCTTTGCATTATTGAAAAATAAGGATTCAGGCTGGCTAGGATTCTGACAGTTACTCGTCAGAAGGAACTGGCATTAAGGAAGGTTCTTTGGGGAAAAAAACTAGGAGATCTTGAAGTTACTCAGCTTCCATTGACATCCGATTCCTATTATTATTATTATTATTATTATTATTATTATTATTATTATTATTATTATTATTATTTAAATTTCTATACCGCCCTTCTCCAAATAGGACTCAGGGCGGTGCACAGCCAAAGTAAAAACAGAGCATACAAAATTTAAAAACAGTATTAAAATAATTAAATATTTTGACTGTAAATTAAAACAACCCAATTTAAAATCAATTTAAAATTTAACTCAAGCCAGCCCAGCTAGTTGAAATAAATAGGTTTTCAGGGCCCGACAAAAAATCCAGAGGTCTGTTATTGTACGTAACTCTGGGGGAAGGTTGTTCCAGAGGGTGGGCGCCGTCATAGAGAAGGCTCTCCCCCTGGGGGTCGCCAGCTGACATTGTCTGGCGGACAGCACCCTGAGGAGGCCCACTCTGTGCACGCGTACTGGCCGGTGGGAGGCTATTGGTGGCAGAAGGCGGTCTCGTAAGTATCTATCATATGTGCCTGGCTGCATTTTGCACGTATGGACTGTATTCACACAACATGCGTCATCAGGTCCGTAACCCAGCGGAGAAATCCGCCCGGTTCTATCTGGCTTGCCGAACCCAGTAGTGCTGGTGGAGGGAGGCTCCGTCCACCTGCCATGACATCATTACCTCCCAGTTTTTTACCCTCTGTGCATGCGCAGAAGAGGCATGAATGCTCATAGCACATGCACGCTCCTGTGCACTCCCGTTCCCGAACCAGTAGCGAAGATAAGTGGATTTCACCCCTGCTGTAACCTAATTCAGTAATCAGATGATGTGGGCTTTATGAACACAAGACTGGCCAGCTTCTAAACTTGGGAAAGTTGCCAGATTGGGAAACTTCATGATCACTTTCTGTTGTCATTATCTTAGAACCGCTACAACTTCCAAGATGGACATGCAGGTGAAAGATATTATAATGTCCTGCTCATCTATTGTTGTTATAGACCAGTGATGGCGAACCTTTTTGGTACCAAGTCCCCAAACCAGAATACACATGCGTTTGAGTGCACACATATACCGGAGGCCCAGAAACTTGAAAACCACCTGGTCTTTGGGTTTCCGGTGCGCGCATGTACGCCGGTCAGCTGGTCTTTGCACGTGCCGGAGCCCCAGAAACCAGGTGGCTGGCGTGCACATGGGCACACCGTAAACCAGAAGGGCAGCTGGTGACAGTCCGCATGCCCACAGAGAGGGCTCTGCATGCCACCTCTGGTACGTGTGCCATAGGTTCACCATCATGGCTATAGACAGTTCAACTTGTGCAGCCCTTCTTAAGAGAATATAAGGTAAAGGTAACGGTTCCCCTCGCACAATGTGCTAGTCGTTCCCGACTCTAGGAGGCAGTGCTCATCTCCGTTTCTTAGCCAAAGAGCCAGCGCTGTCCGAAGACGTCTCCGTGGTCATGTGGCCGGCATGACTCAACACCAAAGGTGCACGGAACGCTGTTCCCTTCCTACAAAAGGCGGTCCCTATTTTTCTACTTGCATTTTTATGTGCTTTTGAACTGCTAGGTTGGCAGAAGCTGGGACAAGTAACAGGAGCTCACCCCGCTACGAGGCACTAGGGATTCGAACCGCCGAACTGCCGACCTTTCTGATCGATAAGCTCAATGTCTTAGTCACTGAGCCACCACATCCCCTATTAAAAGAATATACAGGGTTGGTTTTATTTATTGTATAACCAAATGGTGTTAGGCCTCTATTTCTGGGCCTAATTCTTGGATTATTGCACTGCAGGTTACGATACAGGCCAAAAGCTTCTTAACCAATTCTGTCTGAGCCTAGAGAGGAAGAGGAAAAGAGGACAACTTGTAGTAAGAGGGGTGGCCAATATATTTTATAAATAAATTTTATAAATGGAGGAGGAGGAGGAGGAGAAGGAGAAAAAGAAGGAGGAGGAGGAAAAGGAGGAGAAGGAGAAGGAGAAGGAGAAAAAGAGGAAGGAGAAGAAGGAGAGGGAGAAGGAGGTGAAGGAGAAGGAGAAGGAGAAAAAGAAGGAGGAGAACGAGGAGGAGAAGAAGAAAAAGAAGGAGAAGGAGGGAAGATGGAGACAGGAGGAGAAGAAGGAGAAGGAGAAACCATGAGTGATTATACCAGGCACCACAATATTTGTTCTTAATCAGACTCACAAGGCAATGTTAAAAATTGCTTAGGTGTGAGACAGAAGAAGACTTTGTTGCTCTTCAGGTCCAGGGTGAAAAAGAGTTAATAGAACTCATGTCTTCTGGGAGTGACTTATTGGGCCAAGCGCCCCTGACAGCTGCCCGGGTTTAAAATATAGCCCCTTGGAAAAGAAAAAAAAAGCAGCTGCAGTGGAAAAGATGAAGGTCGGAAGCGCAGGAGAATTTTTGCCAACCTTGGCTGCACGTTTCTTGCCGAGAGGGAGCAGAGGGGGAGCACCGTGGCTGGGGTTTGTTTACAAGTCACTCTGGGACCAGATTGCTTTTTTGCAGGACAGAAGGAACAGAACAGAGGCGGTTGCACAGAACAACTCGGGGCCAAACAGATTGCCAGATAATGCGATATCTAAGATAATTACAGCCCAGAAGAAATCTTTGCAATTCAGTCGTTCATTTATTCTTGAACCTCATCCAATACAGGTCGTCCTCAACTTACAACCGTTCATTTAGTGACCATTCAAACTTGCAATGCACTAAAGAAAGGGCCATGTCCATTTTTCACACTTAACGACTGTCGTAGCATCCCAGTGGTCGTGTGATCAGACGCTCGACCACTGGCATGTCTTTATGACAGTTCCAGAGTCATGTGATCCAGTGGTGAAATTCAAATTTTTTTTTACTACTGGTTCAGTGGGCATGGCTTGGTGGGCATGGTGTGGCTTGTGGGCATGGCAGGGGAAGGATACTGCAAAATCCCCATTCCCTCCCCACTCCTGGGGAAAGGTTATTACAAAAATCTCATTCCCACCCCACTCTCGGGTCAGCCAGAGGTGGTATTTGCCGGTTCTCCGAACTACTCAAAATTTCCGCTACCAGTTCTATGAACTACTCAAAATTTCTGCTACCAGTTCTCTGAACTACTCAAAATTTCCACTACCTGTTCTCCGAACTACTCAAAATTTCCACTACCAGTTCTCTGAACTACTCAAAATTTCTGCTACCAGTTCTCTGAACTACTCAAAATTTCCGCTACCAGTTCTCTGAACTACTCAAAATTTCCGCTACCGGTTCTCTGAACTACTCAAAATTTCCGCTACCTGTTCTCCGAACTACTCAAAATTTCCGCTACCAGTTCTCTGAACTACTCAAAATTTCCGCTACCAGTTCTCTGAACTACTCAAAATTTCCGCTACCAGTTCTCCAGAACCTGTCAGAATCTGCTGGATTTCACCCCTGATGTGATACTCTTTGGCGGCCTTCTGACACACAAAATCAACAGGGAAGCCAGATTCACTTAAACCGTCTTGCTTATCAATGGAAATTTTGGGACTTAATTGTAAGTCGTAAGACGAGGACTGCCTCTAATCCTTTTCCACTAGTAAATGTTTAGTTTGTCCTACGCAAGGTGGAAAGAGAGTAGTTGCTGGGATTTTATTTGCAGAAATGGGAGATTTAATAAATCAACAACTAGTGTCTTGATGCCAAGTCCCTGAGCTCAAGAGTCCAACTCTGAAGCTTTGACTTCACAATGAGACTCATTGTTAGTCCTGTGGTCATGAAGCTAAGCATTTAATTTATAGAATTTTGGAAACCAAATCAGCCATGTTTACATTTGCGCTTCAGTTGGAGATGCAGACAACACAGGCTCATCCCCAACAGCCTGTGCTGTCTTTAACAGTGAAAGGACACAGGGCAGGGGTGAAATCCAGCAGGTTCTGACCGGTTCTGGAGAACCGGTAGCGGAAATTTTGAGTAGTTTGGAGAACCGGCAAATACCACCTCTGGCTGGTCCCAGAGTGAGGTGGGAATGGGGATTTTGCAGTGTCCTTCCCTGCCATGCCCACCAAGCCAGATCACGCCTACCAAGCCACGCCCACAGAACTGGTAGTAAAAAAATTTGAATTTCACCACTGACACAGGGACAGAAAATAATCCTGCAGCCAAGAAGTCTCCACAACCATTTGCACTACTCCGGTGACCCTGAGGACACAGATAAACCTCCAAGTGGCCTCAACGACCCTCTAAAAGGATGCAAAGGACCAGCTGTCTGCAAGGAATATAAATCCTTCCATTCCCCACCACCCAGTCAAAACTGTAGAAGCCTCCTGGATGAGAAGCAAAATGTCTTCAAAAAAACAAAACAAACAAACCAAGAAAGTCCTGTTGCTTCCTGAAAAAGCACCTTTGGGACAATCAAATAATCCAACAATGGATTATTGTAATGCTCTCTACATGGGGCTCCCCTTGAGAAGCACCCGAAGGCTCCAACTGGTCCAGAATGCGGCCGCGCGGGTGGTAATGGGAGCAATGTGGCGCTCTCATGTAACCCCCCTCCTGCGTGAGCTGCACTGGCTCCCAGTGGTCTTCCGGGTGCGCTTCAAGGTTTTGGTTACTATCTTTAGAGCGCTCCATGGCTCAGGACCTGGCTATTTACGGGACCGCCTCCTGCCACCAATAGCCTCTCACCAACCAGTTCGCTCCCATAGAGAGGGACTCCTGAGGGTGCCGTCGGCCAAACAATGTCGACTGACGGCCCCCAGGGGGAGAGCCTTTTCTGTGGGGGCACCTACCATCTGGAACGGGCTTCCCCCGGAGTTACGAAACATCCAAGACTTACGCATATTCCGCCGTGCCCTGAAAACATTTCTATTCCAACAAGCTGGTCTGGCCTAACTCTCCCTTTTAAATTGGCTTTTAAACTGGCTTTTAAATTGGGTTTTAAACCTCTTTAGATAAATTTGGATGTTCTTAATCTTTGAGCCTAAATTACTTAATCTGTTTCTTAATAGTTTTTAACTTCTATATGTATTTGTATTTATTATGGCTGTTCACCGCCCTGAGTCCTTCGGGAGTAGGGCGGTATACAAATATGAAAAATAAATAAATAAAATAAATAAAAATCATGACCTGGATGACTGAGACTCTCCATAGAATTTTAGCTATGTTTACAGTTTACCTCGCACCTTTAACCAAGTTCAAGGCCAAGCCCAGGAAGTCACATGGTATGCAAAACTTGGCTGATGTGACCTTTTACAAGTTATGTATAACCGGGTTAAAGGTAAACCCTACCAAGAAGACCCCCTCCCTAGAGACCTAAAAGAACTTATTTAAAAAATGTTGGGCCCCTTTTCTGTCTGAGAAGATGCACTTCCATGAAACATGTAACTGAACCCTTCTCCTTGCAGGAAATGACCAGGCTGAGGCCAAGGGAGGGGTCAAACGCATCATCAGTCTTGAATCCCTACATTTGGTTAGCTACAAAGGAAGGATACAGATTGATTGATTGATTGATTGATTGATTGAATTTATTTCTATACTGCCCTTCTCCCAAAGGACTTAGGGCGGTGTACAGCCTGATTAAAAGCACAGAGACAGACAAAATTTAAAAATTATTAAAATTATTAAATAATTGGCTCAATTCTAAAAACCCCAAATTTAAAATCCCATATTTAAAACCAATTAAAATCATTACATTGATAGCCCGGCCTGGTGGAACAACAAGGTTTTGAGGGCACAGTGAAATACACGGAGATCGGAGATCTTACGCATTTCTGGGGGCAGTTCATTCCAAAGGGCAGGGGCTCCCACAGAGAAGGCCCTCCCCCTGGGTGTCGCCAGCCGACATAATTTGGCCGATGGCACCCTGAGGAGACCCTCTTTGTGGGAGCGGACTGGACAAAGAGTTGTAAACTGAAGGAGAGATGCAAAGGATCATCTTACTAAGCCTCTACAACAGTGATGGCAAACCTATGGCACGCGTGCCGCAGGTGGCACGCGGAGCCATATCTGTGGGCACACGAGCGTTGCCCTAGCTCAGCTCCAGCACGCATGTGTGTGCTGGCCAGCTGATTTTTGGGCCTTCCAGGCCCACCAGAAGTCGGGAAATGTATTGTTTCCAGCCTCCGGAGGGCCTCCATGGGGGTGGGGAAGGCTATTTTCACCCTCCACAGGCTCCAAGAAGCCTCTGGAGCCTGGGGAGTGTGAAAAAAGGGCCTACTGGGCCCAATGTGCCATTGCGTGCCAAAAGCGAGGGAAGCATGTTAGGGTCATGTGCACATGTATGTGGGGGCATGGCACATTGAATTATGGGTGTGGGCACACGTGCACGCATTCCCTCTGCACTGCCCCCACTTTTGGCACACGATGGCAAAAAGGTTAGCCATTGTTCTGTCCCCGTCCCACAGGCACACACACCAACAGACGTCCAAGAGTTAAAAACCAAACCAGCTGACAAAATCCTTTTCCTTACGATAACGGAACTTGGCAACAACCTAGTGGCTGCCTGCCAAGAGTTTATTACTTACGAAGGAAAGAGATAACTTCTCTCCGCTTCTGGTACATCAAAGTAAAATGCTCAATAATTACAGAGTAAATTAAGTCCAAAGATAATCCAGCAAAGTCTATAGCAAAAGTCCGGCAATGCAGAATGGCATGGAAGCTTTCAGCTTTGTTCGTCACAAGGCTTGACTGGCCACCACACTCCCTTTTATACCTGTGGGGTGTGGTCCAGTGACTCAGCCTAATCTCGGGCACGCCTTTTCTTCTGTTGCGCACGCTTATCTCTGCAACGCTGGCGTGGATCCAGCCAAGACTCATTACTCTCATCACTGTCCACCTGTGGCTGCGTGGACGTGGTTGGCCCCGGCCCTATCTCTTGCCCTTCGGCGGACACCGAAGGCATTGCCAGAGAGGAGGGCCCTGGAGAGGGAAGCCTTGCCAACTCCTCTCCTTCACTCTCGGAGTCCTCTCCTGCCGATGACACAGGCTCAGGTAACGGAGCCACAACAGCCATCACTGCTCTACAACTTGCAGGAAAACAAAACAAACCATGTCAGAGTTTGCAGCAATCCAACCAGCACACAAGTAAAGAATTCAGCAGGATTCATTTATAAAAGAAACTTCTTTATATAGAACAATGTAAAGCATGATGCATGTATACAATACCCATGCAGAACTCAGAATCCAGAACCACAGAATCTATATAATACATAGGCTCTATTGCAAGGACAAAGCAACTCTTACATACAAACCAGTCAAGCTAAGCCACGCCCAGGCTCTGAGCCATCTGAGTCACCAAACAGTCCCCATTGGCTGACCTGTTACCATGTCTATTCCAATTCATGAACTCTCATACACTGACCAACCAGCCTAGAGAAATGGCTGTATGGCCATTTCTTGAAAGCCTCCAGAGATACAATCACAATCTCCACAGGTGGACTGCTCCAGAGTTGTTCAGAAGGTTTTTCTTGGTGTTTAAACAGAATCCAGGTAGCTGCAACTTCTACCTGGTATTTCTGGTCTTAGTTTGTGTGGTTCATGGAAAAATACTTGATGACATTCCTGTGACATGTTACTATGTTCCTGAAATGCTACTATTGTGGCTCCCTTCCTTCTCTGGCCTGGTCTCACAAGGCAGGTTCTCAAGTACCAATATGAGAGAATATTTGTAGCTCAGGGTTAAACTATAGAGTTCTTGGGGCTTGATGGTTTCCTTGCAGACGTTTCGTTACTGAATTAGGCAACAACATCAGTTGATCAGAAGTTAAAATGTGATAATGTTATCTAGTTTGATAATGAAACCTCTGCAGGAAAACCACCAAGCTCAGAGAGCACCAAGGACCCCACACATCCTCAAATCCCTGTATTTTTTGTTGCGCTCCTTGAACATTGTCCAATCTTTTAATGTTTTTGTGGAGATGTGCTATCCAGAATTACATGCAGCACTCCAGATGTGGTCACTACAGTGCAGGGTAAAGAATGATTTCACTCATCTCGGAGACAATGTTTCCTCTAATTCAGCTGGAAATGTTCTAACATTTGTTGCACGCTACTGGCTCTTGTTTGCTTGTGTGCAATGACCACACTCAGAAGTCCTATTTCCAAGCCACGGATCCGCCCAGGTTGTGTGAAAGCAGCAATTCTGTCCACAGCCCGGTCTTTGGTTATTCTGGTTTTCTCCCGCGTAAAATTGGAGGTGTCTTGGAAACGTTTCGACGAAGTCTCATTCGTCATCTTCAGGTTGGTGTTTTCGGCTTCGTGCTTCTAGGAGCAATGTGTGTGATCGCAGCTGTTTCTTTCTTTTAACTGCCAGTGGGGGTGTGAACTGATTGGGTGGGAGCATGGCTGTGTTCTGATTGGGTGGAGGTGTGTTCTGATTGGTTAGGGGTTTGGCTGTGCTCTGATTGGCTGGGTGTGTGTTCTGTTTAGATGGGGGCTTGGTTGTGCTCGGGTTAGTCTGAGTAGCAGGGGGATTTGAGCTGGTGAGCTGCGTTACTGTTGTTTGGCTTCGTGTTTGTGGTCGTGCCACATCTTCATGGTGGGTGTCAGTTTGCTTCATGTATGGATTGGAGGGGTTTAAAGTGGCTAATGATGCAGCTGTGGTCTGGCTTCTGGTTTGTGGTCGTGCCTCATTGGTGTGGGCTTGCTTTTTGTGTGCATGTGTGGTGGTGACATCCTGTGTGGTTTTCGTGAGTGTCGGTCTGGTGTCATTCTTTGTGTTAGGGACTCGTTTGTCAATAAGGGCGGGTTTCCAAATGGCTGGTAGGCGGGAGGTATCATCTTGTTTATTCATGCTGTGTGGACGTTTTTTTATCTTGATGGCTTCTCTGATTATTCTGTTGTTAAAGTGTTCAGTTTTGGCGATAGTTCTGGTCTTTTTAAAGTCAATATCATGTCCTGTGGCTTCTTCTTTGGACCAGAGAAGAAGTTGGTTCATCTTTTCTGACTGAGTTCTTGTGTTCTTCAATGCGTGCACTTATTCTTCTGTTGGTTTGTCTGATGTATGTGGTGGGGCAGGCGGTGCATGGGATTTCATATACTCCTTGATTTTCTAACTCAATTTTGTCTTTGGGGTTTCTTAGGATGGTGGATATTTTTCAGCTTGTGCAGAATGCTGTCTTGATGTTGTGTTTGTGGAGGATCTTGCTGATTCTGTCTGTGGTGCCTTTTATGTATGGGAGGAGGACTTTGCCGTTTTCTTGTTCTCTGTCTTGGATTTTAGTGGGGGTTTCTTTTTGGATTAGGTTGGTAATCTTATTTCTTTGGAATCCATTTATATATATATACATATACATATACATATACATATACATATACATATACATATATATATATAATTTATTGGTTCGATTTATATGCCGCCCTTCTCCGGAGACTCAGGGTGGCTTACAATGCGTTAAGCAATAGCCTTCATACTTTTGTATATATCTGCTTAGTAGGGCTTTCGCCCCCCCCCCAAAGCGGTGTTCTTTTTTATACAAAGTCAGATTATTGCCCCCACAGTCCGGGTCCTCATTTTACCTACCTCGAAAGGATGGAAGGCTGAGTCAACCTTGAGCCTGGTGAGATTTGAATTTGCAGTAATTGCAGGCAGCTGGTGCTATTTAACAGCACTTTAGCCTGCTGCGCCACCAAGGCTCTTTATTGTTCTAAAATGCTGTTATTGTTTCATTTTCAAACAGACATGAAGATAATAAACAATTCACCCTACGCACAAACAAAAGAGAAATGTTAAAGAAGAAAATACGTAAAAAGAACATACAAAAAATACTGTGTAATTACAACTGTAGCCCAGGTTTACCTGATTTTGTTTTTGCAAGAAAAAAAAATTAAGCTTTTTAATGGTGAACCAAGCCTGTTCAAAATGTTTTTTCAATGGGAGAGGTAATATGACATTTTCTGATTAACGAAATATACAATTTTCTCCCAAACTGCGTAATCACACATCCCTGAAATCCAATAATTTCTCTCTGGAATTAAGAGTATTTTTCCACCTCCCAAGGATTACTCGTTTGGCTATTGTTAGAGCATGAAAAACCCATCTTCATTCTGAACATATTAAATTCCAAGTATCATTATATAATTCAGTAGAATACACATATCTTTCAAAACTAGTTTTCTCGTCCGTCAACATATTATATAACATTACAGTACTCCCAAAAAGGTTGTAAGGAACAACATGACCATAACATATGAGTTAAAGGGCCCTCAAATACCTTGGGATGCCAACATAAATAACACCTCCCCCCACTTGGTTGCATTCTCTTGCCCATTACCAGGTTCTCTCCAGCATCCATCCCTCCCTCCCTCCACCCACCATATCTGTCTGTCTCATCTAGCTCTTCTTGTCCAATCATCCCATCCATCTCTCTATCCATTATCTCTCTCCATCCATCCATCCATCTACCTACCTATCCATCCATCATGTCTGTCTGTCTGTCTAGCCATCCACCTTCCTATCTATCTATCATCTATTTACCTATTTACCTATCTATCCATCCATCCATCCATCCATCCATCCATCCATCATCTGTCGGTCTATCTATCCATCTACCTTCCTATCTATCATCTATTTACTATCTATCTATCTACCCATCCATCCATCATGTCTGTCTATCCATCTACCTTCCTATCTATCATCTATTTACTATCTATCTATCTATCTACCCATCCATCCATCATCCGTCTCTCTATCCATCTACCTTCCTATCTATCATCTATTTACCTATCTATCCATCCATCCATCCATCCATCCATCATCTGTCTGTCTATCCATCTACCTTCCTATCTATCATCTATTTACCTATCTATCCATCCATCCACCCACCCACCCATCCATCATCTGTCTGTCTATCTATCCATCTACCTTCCTATCTATCATCTATTTACCTATCTATCCATCCATCCATCCATCATGTCTATCTATCTATCCATCTTCCTATCTACCTATCATCTATCTATCTATCTATCTATCTATCCATCCATCATCTGTCTATCTATCCATCTACCTTCCTATATATCATCTGTTTACCTATCTATCTATCTATCCATCCATCCATCATCTGTCTGTCTATCTATCCATCTACCTTCCTATCTACCTATCATCCATCCATCCATCCATCCATCCATCTCTATTTCTATCTCTTAACTATATCAATCTATCAATCTCTCTCTCTCTCTCTCCCCCTATCTCTTCCTGTCCATAGTTGGGCATCCTTAACACCAGCTGAGGTGTTACTATTATAGAGACGTGGATCCATTTTCTCAGAGCGCCTGAAGTTACACCTGCCTGGTTCGCTTAACTGGGGTTAATAAATAAATAAATAAACCCCTACCCCGGAAATACTCTTCAAGCCTTATAAACAGTTCAACACAACAGGGCAAGGCAAAGATTTGGCCTTTAGCCGAAAGTAGGAAACCTCCTAACCGGGACTGGCTCATTGCCCAAACACTAAACCCCAAAAGCCGGCTGTCTCTTCTTGGTCAGGTGGGAACCCAACCCAGCGTGGCCAGGAGTCAGCTTCCATTGAGGGTGGGGGGGGGGAGGAGGACTGAGGCTCCCAGATAATACAGCCCGGGGCCAAATCGTCGTGGGAAGGCCGCCAGCCAGCCCACCCCCCTTTTTTTCCCTCCCCTCCAAGCCCGCCGCAGAGATCGCCTCCTCCTTCTCCTCCTCCTCTCTCCACCAGCCCCGTCGCTCCCTGGCTCCTTTCCTTCCCCAGGGAGGAGGCTGCCTGCCTGCCTGCCTCCCTCCCTTCGCCAAGCGGGCGCCCCCCCCCATTTCTCCCCCCCCTCCCGTCCTCCTCCGGGATGCCCCTCCCGGCCCCTTGGCGCCCATCCAGCAGCAACGGCAGCGCCCGAGAGCCGGTGCTGGCACGGCGGCCACGCGAGGGGAGGAGAGAGCGTGGAGGAAGGCGGGAGCCTTCGGAGCGGGCGGAGGAAAGAGGCGTGCGAAGAGCCAGCCGGCCATGGCAGCGCTAGCGGCGGCGGCGGCGGCGGCGGCGGCTGCCGGCAGGAAGGGAGGCGAGCGCCGGGGGCGGCGGCGGCAGCAGCAGCAGCAGGAGCAGCGGCAGCGGCAGCGGCAAAAGCCGGCTCGGGGCATCTGATTGGAGCCGCCGCGTCCGGGCAGCTCGCTCGGGCGGGCGGGGAGGCGGCCAAAGAGCCGCGCAGGAGGCAGCGGGAGGCGGAGGATGCAGGCGAAGAAGTCCCGCGGCTCCTCGACGGGTAGCGGCGGCGGCGGTGGAAGCGGAGGAAGCAGCGGCGAGCTGCAAGGGGACGAAGCGCAGCGCGCCAAGAAGCGGAAAAAGAAGGACTCGCGCTTCGCCAGCATCCAGGTCTTCCTGGTGTCCGAGTGCGTCCTGATGCTGGCCCAGGGCACCGTGGGCGCCTACCTGGTGAGCGCCCAAGGGTGGGCAAGGGAGAGGGGCGGCCGAGCCTTGGCAGGGAGGCGAGCGAGTGGGGGGGGGGGAACCACCAGGCGCCGTTTGGAAGGAGAGGAGAGGACCGTGGTGGTGGTGGTGGTGGTGGTGGTGATGATGATGATGATGATGATGATGGAGGGGAGGGGGGGAAAGGTTTGCCTCCGATCCCGTTGACCGACCCAAGATTGGGATCCTGCCACCTTATCCTGGGAGCCTCATGTATATTCATTGGGGGAGGGGAGACGACCATCAGACGCCGCTTGGAAAGAGAGGAGAGGACCGGGCGATGATGATGATGATGATGATGATGATGGAGGGGAGGGGGGGAAGGTTTGCCTCCGATCCCGTTGACCGACCCAAGATTGGGATCCTGCCACCTATCCTGAGAGCCCCACGTATATTCATTGGGGGAAGGGAGAGAGAGGGGGGGGGTTTAGTCTTCTTGCTTGTTGGCTCTCATTCCCCCCCAACCCCCCCCCCAAAACCCTCCGGCCCCGGGGCTGCTATGTCCCTGCCGCCCCGCCCGAGCGCGGAGAGGCTGCAGAGGCGGCCGAAGGAGCGCAAGGGGTGGCGTTGGCTTTGGCGGTGCGCCCTTGCCTGCCTCTCTTTGCCGCTTCTTGCCCGGGTCTTGTGCCAGGCTTGCGGGAGGCGCGAAGGTGCTGCGAAGGGGCGTGTTTGGCGCAGGTTTCGCCGTTGATTGACACCGCCGGCCAGCCAGGCGCAACCCCCCACCCCCCCCCACCCCCACAACTCCCTCTCTCCCCGGTCCCACTGCACGGGTGTTCGCGCCTCCGCCTTCCACGGCCGGCCGGCCTGCTTGCCTGCCACCGTCTTGGGCTGACCCAGGAAGAGCTAAAAATCCCTTAGCCGGCTTTAGCCCCGCTCGGACCCGGCGGGCAGGGGCGAGAGTTAGTCCGAGTTACCCCCAACTGCCCGCTTCCCCGAAAAGTGGTCCACGGCCGCCTCCCGCTTCGTGCGCTGGGGAGCGTGGACCGCTTACTGAATTGCGCCCTTGCTAAGTGGACGCGCTTCCTGCGCTTGGGTTGGGTAGGGTAGCTTTTAAGGGTTTGGGTCCCTTCCAAAGGGAAGACGGGCCTTCCGAGTTCTCTCGTTAATGAAACGAATTCAATTTGTGCCTTGCCAGGGACGAGAGAAGTAGTACGGAGCAAGTAGGAAGAGAGTAAGGGAGTCGGGAGAGGTGCGGAGTTGATAAGGTGACCTCCGGGTTTAACTCCTTTCAGCTGCAGGAAAGACTTGTAGAGTTTTTTTTTTTTTTTTTTAAACCTAACTGGTAGGTAGCATGGTTTATTAAATGAATGGACTCGAGCATGGTTTATTAAATTAATTCAAGGTTCTGAAAAATCCAGCAACTGTCCATAGGGATTAGGTTGAAGGAACTGGCGCAGCTGAATTGCGTGGCTGCCTATCCATTGGGTTCAGCCCATTTGATTGCAATCATTGGATGCTTTTGCTTCACTGAGTTCAACTAAAGTTTGACAGGTATTTGGAACTTCCATGGGGCTTCTCCTGCTTTAAGTCAACCCCATTCTCTTTTAACCTTATTCTGGCCCTTCTTTCGGTTTCGTGGTTTAAATAATTTGTAAGCCTCCCAGAATCTCTGGGGAGCCAGCCTGCATATAAATTTATATCATCATCATCATCATCATCTTAAGAAGGTACTTGGTTGATCCCTAGGACGCTGGCAGCAACCCGTATCAACCATTAGCACCAGTCAATGGTATCTGTGACACATTTTTAAATGTCCAGTTGACTGAGTTTCATTTTTAATGAATAAAAGAGAATAATAATAATAATAACTAAATCTTAAGAAGGTACTTGGTTGATCCCTAGGACGCTGGCAGCAATCCGTATCAACCATTAGCACCAGTCAATGGTATTTGTGATGCATTTTTGAATGTTCAGTTGACTGAACATGTTTCATGTTTAATTATTATTATTAATAATAATAATAATAATAATAATAATAATAATAATAATAATAATACCACCGCCTAGGATGCTGGCAGCAACCCGTATCAACCATTAGTACCAGTCAATCATATTTGTGACACATTTTTAAATGTTCAATCATCTTGAGTTTCATGCTTAATGAATAAAAGAGATAATAATAATAATGCTATTGTTTTCAGGCCTGCCTAACAGACCTGTTCTAAAGCTGCCTTAGAAAAAGGTTTCAAGCAAAAACTTAAAAAGTCCTCCCTGCGCTAAAAGTCAAAATGCCAATGGATACTTAAATTCATCTTTCTATCCTGCTCCTTCCCTCCTTCTCTTTTTTCACCCCCACTGATGTCTTCTCCTTTGAAATGTAAAGCATCAGCTGACTTGGGGGGGGGGAGAGAGAGAGAGAGAGAGAGAGAGAAAAACCTTGCTTGTCCCTGATAACAGCCTTTAATCTGCAGAGGCTTCACAGCATAGAAATAAGCATTATCATCACTTGCTAATGTCTGTAGATGACATTGCTGTTTGAAGGCCCTTTAAGAGGGGGGAGAGTGGCCACATTAAATAAATAAAGAATTGTAGGCTCTCTGGAGCGGAGACCCTTTTGCTTAGAGTTCTCTGTGTCCAGTGGGGGTGGGGGGAGACGACAGTGCAGTGATCCTTGTTACAGCCTCCTGAATTTACAGCCCTTCCAGATGTGTCGGGAATTACAACTCCTGGCATTCTCAGCCACACCTGGAAGGGACCCATTGTGGATTATGCTTCCTTGTGTGGTGAGCTTGTAAAGGTGAGCTTTCTGGAAGACAGGATCTCAGGAGAGCAATGGCCAAAGAGAAACTGAAAAATGGAAGAGGGCTGAGGGAAGGAAAATGCATTTTTGCAAACCTTTGCCTTGTGCATCTCTCTTAAGCCATTCGGTGCCGTCAAAGTGACTCGGTATTTGCTATGGGGCAACCTCTCTGTGTGGGAAGAGAGCAAGGGAAGAAATAAGATGCATTCAGAACTAGGCCGGGGAGAAAAGGCAAAAGAGTACAAATTGTCCTCGATTTATGACCGCGATTGAACCTGAAATTTCTGTCGCTAAGTGAAACACTTGTTCAGTGAGGTTGCTCTGTTTTACGACTTTTCTTGCCGCCGTTGTTAAGGGAATCACTGCAGTTGGTAAATTAGTAACACGGGTGTTAAGTGAATCCAGATTTCCCCTGGTCTTGGCTTGTCAGAAGGTTTCAAAAGGGTATTGCGTGACCGTCCCCCCCCCCCCCCCCGGATACTGTAATCGTCATAAATACGAGTCAGTTGCCAAGCGTCCAAGTTCTGATCATGTGACCACGGGGATGCTGCAATGGTCACAAGTGTGCAAAATGGTCATAAGCAGTGGTGGTATTCAGACCGTTCTAGCCGGTTCGGGCGAATCAGTAGCGGCGGCTGCGGGAGGCTCCGCCCACCTGCCTAGACGTCATCATATCCCGTTTTTGACGTTTTGTGCCTGCACTCACATTTGCGAACTGGTAGCGAAGGTAAGTGAATGCCACTCCTGGTCATACGTCACTTTTTTCAGTGATGTTGTAACTTTGAACGGTCACTAAATGAACTGTTGTAAGCCGAGGACTACCTGTACAGGGTTAGTTGGAGGAAGGGTGGGGAGGTTTAGCTGCCCTGCTGGGCGATTGGATGTGTGTGTGCCTGAGAAGTGGAAAAGGAGAGAGAGCAGGAGAGCTGCCTGTTTCATTTTCCCATCCTGGAGCAAAACGGCAGCGGGGCAGTTACGAATCTCCGATCTGCTTCGGCATTTCCAAGACCAGTTCATACAATAGGGCTGTTCCCAGGTTGGTTGGTTGGTTTAGCCCAGGGGTCGGCAACCTTAAACACTCAAAGAGCCACAAAGGTCCTAACCGGAAGCCCCCCATTCAATTCTGGAGCCAACCGGAAGTCCAGTTGCCCCACCATAGAGTCTCCTCCTAGCAAGGCATCCTTTTTCCTCTACTGACCAGAAGTCCGGTTCCCCCACCATAGAGTCTCCTCCTAGCGTGACGTCCTTATTCCTCTACCTGTCCTAATTAAAAGCCCTATCAATTGTGGAGCCGACCAGCAACAGGGAGCCGCAGCAGAGGGATGAAAGAGCCACATGCGGCTCCAGAGCCGCAGGTTGCTGACTCCTGGTTTAGCCAAATGGGGTAAGGAGAACTGGTCAGTTCTTGCAAAAAAACAAAAAAAAATAAATAGTGGAAAGTATTTTAAGAAAAGTACTTTGCAAGCAGGGCTGGGCTGGGCATTTAAGCATTTTATTCAGTGCAATTCATTTTCCACTTGATAAAGTACCCATCAAATTGAGTTTAGTGCAACCAACTCTTAAAAGCATATTTTTTTTTTAAAAAAAATAGGTAACACAAACATGGTTTCTGAAAATGAATGGATGTGCAGAATACCACGGTGGGATCTTAGTCCTATGCAAAAAAATAAAATAAAAATAAAAATAAAAATGGGAGAGGCCATTGGTTCTCTAATTCTGAGCTCTGCTTCTGCTTTTCATACTTATTTAAATCAAGTTGACTTGTTTTTTATTTCCTTCCTTGTCCAAAATAAGCATCACAGACTTCGGTCCCGAGATAGACTCTGTATGGCAGGTTTACAATTTGAAAAATTATGCCTTCGTATAACATCGGACTATAGACTCCGGGTGATATCATAATTGCATTCTTCTACGGGATACGGGTGGGAAAATTCTAATCCTCTTGAAGAAACTCCCTGGGATTTAATTAATTTGAAGTCTCCCTGTTTGAACACTTGTTCCCTTTCTTAGATAGTTTTTTTTTATTTTATTCCCTCTTAAGTCACTTTTTATTTTAACCTGAGCTGCCAGAAACGTGCCCCAAATACATGTAATTCCTGGCTGCTTTAGAATAATGAATGCACAAGCTGTTTTTTATTATTATTATTATTCTGTAAATGTCTTCCGTTAAGTGGTAGAAAATTATTATTTTGCCCTGTAGCTGAAGGTAAACTGAGAATTTTATGTTGCTGTTTGCTTTTGTTTCTTCTTTCGTCCCGCAACCTTACTATCACTCCAAATTTCACAGGAAACATATTTAATTGGTGTCTTTTACCTGAGAAATTGGAACCTGTTGTGAACATTCAGAGTTCTTGCAGCAGCTTTAATAAATGATCACACACACACAGAAACACACACACAAGTTAGCCTTTAACCTTTACAAGTGGTGCAAGGCCAGGGACACGTCTCGTTATTAAAAACATCTGGAATTTCCCCCACTTTTATTTTTTTTTAACCCCCAGAGAGTTTTTGACACTAACATTTAAAACCTACCTAGCTTGTGCAAGAACGGATCTGTGGATGGTTCTCTAATGAGTGAAAGTGTTTCCCAAGATAAATCTACAGCTATGCTGTGGTAGAATTGTGCAGCTTGCATTGCGTTGCAAACGTAATCTCTTCCTGCTTCTGACATGTATATCAGATTAAAATAAAGGTAGGGGAAGTAAGACCTTTGTAAGTGCTTCTCAGGCATTTTGTATTCGGACTCTGAAGGGTTAGTTGGCACAGATCTTAGAATGCTGTATTGCAGGCTCACTCTGCCCACTGCCAGCAGTTCGATCCTCACCGGCTCGAGGTTGAGTCAGCTTCCATCCTTCCGAGGTGGGTAAAATGAGGACCCAGATTCTTGGGGGCAAGAGGCTGACTCTGTAAACTGCTTAGAGAGGGCTGTAAAGCACTAGGAATTGATATATAAGTCTACTATCTTCCTATTCCTTCCTTCCTTCCTTCCTTCCTTCCTTCCTTCCTTCCTTCCTTCCTTCCTTCCTTCCTTCCTTCCTTCCTTGCGCAGAGGTAAGAATGCCATATTGCAGGCTAGCTCTGCCTACTGTCAGGAGTTTGATCCTGACCAGCTCAAAAGCTGACACAGCTTTCTGAGGTCAGTAAAATGAGGACCCAGATTGTTGGGGGCAAGAGGCTGACTCTTTAAACCACTTAGAGAGGGCTGTAAAGCACTGTAAAGCGGTATATAAGTCTAAATGTTATTTCCATTGCTATTTCTATTGCTATTTCCATTGCTATTGCTTTGCCTTTCCTTCCTTCCTTCCTTCCTTCCTTCCTTCCTTCCTTCCTTCCTTCCTTCCTTCCTTCCTTCCTTCCTTCCCCTTTTCTTCCTACTGAGCTGTGGCGGGGCAGTGATTAGAATGTAATATTACAGGTTAACTATGCCCACTGCCAGGAGTTCAATCCTGACCGGCTCAAGGTTGACTCAGCCTCCCATCCTTCCAAGGTGGGTAAAATGAGGACCCAGATTATTGGGGGCAAGAGGCTGACTCTTTAAACCGCTTAGAGAGGCACTGTGAAGCGGTATATAAGTCTAAGGGCTATTACTGTTGCTATCATCATAATGAAAACTGCTCCAATGCTGCCATGAGTGGAAATCTTTGGTTGGTAGTACAAAAAGCTGATTGAAAGTTCATGAACTGGATGTCCCAACAGTCTCAACCAGCATGAACTACCTGGGGCAGGGTTTTAGGGAGATGCAGTTCATTAATATTTTTTCTCCGGACTGCAGAATTGCAGAGTGGGACTTTAACCAGACCTGGTGGGACCTGTGGATTGGATGGGGCTTATATTTGTTGTTGTTGTCTTAAATGTTCTGTTGTGGTCCGCCAGCAGCCTGTGGACCTGGCAGCAGAGTCGGACAGTGAGGAGGCTGGGGAGGACAATGGGCCAGTCGTGGAGTCTGGGTAAGGCCCGGATAAGGGCTCTGCGTTGGAGGCAGAGATGGGGCCAGGGCCATCTGGGAGCGATGCGTGGACTCCAGAGCCTCCAGAATCAGACAGCAGAGAGGCAGAGGAACAGGAGGAGGCTGTTCCTAGTGCACACATGCAAAGAGCTACCAGAAGGCAAGAGCAGCTGAAGAAAAAAGGACAACTCAGGAGTAAGGCCAGAAGATGATTTGCTACTCCCATAAGGCTTAAAGGAGCAGCAACGAGCTGTTGGGTTCTTTGTAGAAAAGCAACATTGATTCCAGTGCTTCTTGTCAGCGTCTCTTGAACTTTATGGGGGTTTTGGCCAAGAAAAGCCTTTGGCAAGTTGCCAAAGACATCAAAGGTTGGTGATAAGTCCTACGGACTGGTTATTAAGAATTTAGTTTTGGACTAAGCTGAGAATGAATTCATTCTCAGCTGTTTTAATAAAATAAGTTTGTTGAGGACTGAATTGTGTTTGGTAATCACTACTCGGGCCTTGGTCACAAAAACATTCCATCGTATCCGACTCTTGGAGACTTTATAGGAAAATGCTCTCCATGCTACCCTGTCATGTTTCAAATGTTGGGTCTTCAACTTTGCATCAGATTCGATGTTATCCACCGGGCGTGTCCTTTGCTTGTCCCTTCTTCTTGACCCATTAAACCATTCCTAGCATCATTGCCTTCTCCAATGAATTTGCATGCGTGACATAGCCGAAGCAAATGGGATGCAAGTCTTATGATTTTTCACTTCTAGTGATGCATTTGGTGGCTTATATTTACAGGACCAAATAGGAATTTTAATTGGTTTTCATGCAAGCAAGATCACATTTCCTTCGAACAGAATGTTCTAGCTTTGCCCGAGGAAGAGATTTGGTGGGGTTCTTTGATAGCTAGCATTGCTTGTTTGTTTGTTTTTTTTGTCTTCCTCCAGTGCTTATTCTCCTATTGGAAGAAATATCCTTCTGGGTTCAGTTCCAAGTGGGGAAAAAGACACTGGATTCATGGAAGTTGCTTGGAAAGATGGATTTTTTTTTAAAAAAAATAATCTTTATTAAATATTTACAATAAAATTAACACACAATAATGATTGAAAAGCAATATAGGAAGCGAAATATAGAAACACATAAACACAGTTATTTCCAGAGGCTCCTGGAAATAACAGGTATGAGCTTTCCCCTTAACCCAGACCTCTACTTACTCGGAATAAGAGCCTTGGTAGTACAGTGGTCTAAAGCACCCTGTTATTAAGAACAGCTGCCTGCAATTACTGCAGGTTCGAATCTCGCCAAGGCTCAAGGTTGACTCAGCCTTCCATCCTTTCTAAGGTAGGTGAAATGAGGACCCAGATTGTGGGGGCAATAAGCCGACTTTGTATAAATATACAAAAGGATGAAGGCTATTGCTTAACGCATTGTAAGCCGCCCTGAATCTCCGGAGAAGGGCGGCATATAAATCAAATTAAAAAAAAAAAAGACTGGACTACATTGACAAGAAGGATTGGTACATATTTGTCCATGTCTCAACAGCGGCGAGAATGGCATTTGCTCAACTGTGGAAAGATGCAGATACGCCCCCTGACCATGATAATAAACCAGATTCTCCGATGTGCTGAGATGGACAGGCTAATGTATATCTTAAAAGACAAGAAAGATTCAGTATATAATAGAAGTTGGGACAGATGCTTCGTCTGGCTCAAAAGAAGGTTAAACTTAGGAGAAGGGTGATAAGATTAGATTAACTAGATATTTACTAGGCTTTATAACACTTTATAATTTAGATAAAAACAGGCCAATTGTTTTGTAGTTAGTAAAAAGAACTTGATTGCATTGAAATGTTTGGCTAGGATGATATTAGTTAAGATTAATTGGAGAGTGAGCTTAACTCTCGGTTAGTCATGTTTGTTGTTTCGTTTAGTCCTGTGTTTATGTGTTTCTATATTTCGCTTCCTATATTGCTTTTCAATCATTATTGGAAAGATGTTTTTAATGGTGGACAGGATCATATGGTTTGAGGTCCTGGGGGAAAAAAACAGGGAAGAGATGCTGAGAGTGCCTGGGTTTTATGCCCTCTGTTGGGCTTTTGAATTTGGGCTTGTATTCTGATTGGTTGTCAGACTCCCATGGGGCTATGCAGGGGCAACTTTGTAGGCTCTCCTGAATCCCAGGCTTGGTTGAGCCTTGCTGGGTGATGATGTAATGAAAGGGGCTTTGGGCAATTCCTACTATGGCTCTGTCAGAAGGGGGTAGATCTTTGCTATGTAGAATAGACTGGCCCAGGCCTTAATGGCCCATTGACAAAGGTGGGGGTTAGGATGAGTTTCTATCTCCCTTTTAGGGGAAATATTCTACCCTTTTTAATAATTTCCTGAAATATCTCATTTCCCTAGGAGAAGGGGGGGACGCTAACTTCCAACAATCCCAGAGCAATATGCTATAAAGACCTTTCTGGTAGGTTCACTCCGTGACTCTGACTTAAAAGTCGGAAGCAAGTTAGGGGCAGTGGTGAAATCCAATTTTTTTTTACTACCGATTCTATGAGTGTGGCTTGGTGGGCGTGGTTTGGTGGGCGTGACAGAGGAAGGATACTGCAAAATCCCCATTCCCTCCCCACTCCTGGGGGAAGGATATTGCAAAATCCCCATTCCCACTTCACTCCAGGGGAAGGATACTGCAAAATCCCCATTCCCTCCCCTCTCCTGGGGGAAGGATATTGCAAATGCCCCATTCTCACCCCACTCCAGGGGAAGGATACTGCAAAATCTCCATTCCCTTCTAATCCAGGGGAAGGATACTGCAAAGTCCCCATTCCCTCCCCACTCCTAGGGGAAGGATATTGCAAAATCTCCATTCCCACCCCACTGTGGGGCCAGCCAGAGGTGGTATTTGCTGGTTCTCCAAACTGCTCAAAATTTCCACTACCGGTTCTCCAGAACTTGTCAGAACCTGCTGGATTTCACCCCTGGTTAGGGGTCTGGAAAGGAGCAGGGCCCTTGCTCGTTGGGGTGATTAATGACAGTGGCAGTGGGGAGACAAGGTCAGATTTCTGGAGTTCAAAGAAATAACCTCCCAGAAGCTGGGGGGAAAAAAATAAAGAGGCTGTTTCTTTTTTTTCCCGATCAAATTGGAATGCATGACTGCATATTTGTTTCCCAGCTGGTTATGCACAATGACAGCTGAGAATATGCAAAGCAGGAATGTGCCAAGAACTGATTCCCCGTTTCACCAGTCCTAAAAACCATTTTCAGGGGAACTTATTTTGAAGTTTTTTGGGAGAGTTGAAGAAATGCAGGGATTCTTCCCTACTGCTATTCAATCTACACAGGGGCAAGTAGCATCATGCACATTTTGAGCCAGTCGTTCAGTTCATGCCATTTGCGGATGATATCATGGCATTTGGGTTATATTCCAGCGGTGGCTTTGCATCCACTTAACCCATTAAAGAAATGGTAGGTTCATTCTCATAACAGCCTATGTTTAGAATAGAATAACAGAGTTGGAAGGGACCTCGGAGGTCTTCTAGTCCAACCCCCTGCTTACGCAGGAAACCCAACACCACTTCAGAGAAATGGTTATCCAACATCTTCTTAAAAACTTCCAGTGATGGAGCATTTGCAACTTCTGAAGGAAAGTTGTTCCACTGATTAATTGTTCTCACTGTCAGGAAATTTCTCCTTAGTTCTAAGTTGCTTCTCTCCTTGATTAGTTTCCACCCATTGCTTCTTGTCCTGCCCTCAGGTGCTTTGGAGAATAGCTTGACTCCCTCTTCTTTGGGGCAGCCCCTGAGATATTGGAAGACTGCTATCATGTCTCCCCTAGTCCTTCTTTCCATTAAACTAGACATACCCAGTTCCTGCAACCGCTCTTCATATGCTTTAGCCTCCAGTCCCCTAATCTTCTTTGTTGCTCTTCTCTGCACTATTTTAGTTATGGCTTACTTAGGTGCTTTAGTTTTCTCCAACTTACAGAATTACGTGAATATGTTTTTGAGTTAGTTTTATCACTCAGTATAAAACTTCAGTGGAGCACAGGTTTCTTGAGGGATGGAGGGCAATAACTATGGGCCCATCTAACGGCAGCTGCAATATAGCATTTAACACCATCTTCTTTTGTTTTCTCATATCTTATGTCCTTGGCTTGCTATTTTCGGTGCTCTGTGTAACCCTGGAGGAGAATAGAGTGATAGTTTGCTTGCCTGAATATGTGCATGTATAAATGACCATTTAAATTTGGTAAGTGAGATAAACATGTTGGATAAAAGTATTCAATGTGTTATTTATAAAGCTTGTCTTGTCCAATGTGCTCTTGAGCTGTGTACAAAATAGTTTTAAAAATAACTGAATGATTTATGATTTATGAAATATTTTTCTATACAGAAGGAAAGGAAGAGGGGAAGGAAGGAAGGAAGGAAAAAAAGAAGGAAGGGGAATAATAAACGATTTTTGTATTCATTATTGGAATAGGACATAAAGTTGCAACTTTGTACATAAAGCACAAAAAGCTTTTGTACTATGATAACATAGTATCTAATTTAATAAAAACATTTTATACTTTTCCTTCCAGCAAAATTAGCTGGAAGGTTCATCTTGAGATGAATGCCAGAATTCCAAAATTACAGTAAAATAATTATTGACAAGTAAATTCAGAAAAAAAAGAATAGTATGGCAGAAAATTAAATGAACACTATGTGGTCCTCCCTCCCTCCTTCCTTCCTTCCTTCCTTCCTTCCTTCCTTTCTTTCTTTCTTTTTTCTCTTACCATCTTTCCTTCCTTCCTCTTTCTTTCTTTCTTTCTTTTTTCTCTTTCCTTCTTTCCTTCCTTCCTCTTTCTTTCTTTCTTTCTTTTTTCTCTTTCCTTCTTTCCTTCCTTCCTTCCTTCCTTCCTTCCTTTCTTTCTTTTTCTTTTTTTTCTTTCTTTCTTTCTTTCTTTCTTTCTTTCTTTCTTCTCCTTCCTTCTTTCCTTCCTTCCTTCCTTCCCTCCCTCCCTCTTTCTTTCTTTCTTTCTTTCTTCTCCTTCCTTCTTTCTTTCCTTCCTTCCTTCCTCCCTCCCCCTCCCTCCCTCCCTCCTTCCTTTCTTTCTTTCTTTCTTTCTTTTTTCTCCTACCTTCCTTCCTTCCTCTTTCTATCTTTCTTTCTTTCTTTCTTTCTTTCTTTCTTTCTTTCTTCTCCTTCCTTCTTTCCTTCCTTCCTTCCTTCCTTCCTTCCTTCCTTCCTTTCTTTCTCTTTCTCTTTCTTTCTTTTTCTTTTTCTTTTTTCCTTCCTTCCTTCTTTCTTTCTTTCTCTTTCTTTTTTCCTTCCTCCCTCCCTCCCTCCCTCCCTCCCTCCCTTCCTTCCTTCCTTCCTTCCTTCCTTTCTTTCTTTCTTTCTTTCTTTCTTTCTTTCTTTCTTTCTTTCTTTCTTTCTTTCTTCCTTTCTTTCTTATTTTAAACTTGGAAAATAATTGAGACACAGGAATACTTGGCTCTTTTAGCCCTGCAGGCTGCTTGCACTTCCGTGTTTTTTCTCTCTCCTCCTGACGTAGTCTTGGTAACGACTCCGGCAACATCTAACAAAATGGCCCAGTTGAGAGAGCATTCTTGTGCCATCTTGCCGTTGCTCTGAAGAGAAATGGTTCCACCCTCAAAAGGTGAGCCATGCCATGTCACCAGATTCACTTGGGGTGAGGACTGTCCTACTGTTCCTGCTCAGATCTGGAGCGAGTTTCACAGGCACAGACCTTGTTATTTCTGCATCCTCTCTAATGTTCTGTTTATATTTTTGTTTGGCTCCTCTTTAATTAGCCCATGAGCACTTTGAAAATAGACATTAGAATGGAGTTCTGCTGGCAAACATCCAGTGGAAGTTAACATCATAATGCAAGTTTAGCTTAAGCTCGGTCCTTATTTGCCTTTGTGGAGAGCAGTCAGCTTGCAGGCAATCGGGTCAAGGAGCTGGAAAAATGTCATTTGTCCTACGCCAGGAAAATAACTGAAATGCATCATCCAGGACAAGCAAGCTAGAGCTGTTTTGTGGCTTCCTAACTCCCATGTCTTGTGTTTTTAAAATTAAATGACATAAAACTCTGCTTCCCCAGAGCGGTTAAAGATAAAAATCGATAAAAGTAGAAAAAGTACAAATAGTCTTTGACTTATAATGGAGCCCAACATTTAGAATAGAATAGAATAGAATTTTTTATTGACCAAGTGTGATTGGACACACAAGGAATTTGTCTTGGTGCATGTGCTCTCAGTATACATAAAAGAAAAGATACATTTGTAAAGAATCATAAGGTACAACACAGTCATAGGGTAGAAATAAGCAATCAAATCCTATTAGAAAACAATCAATATAAATCGTAAGGATACAAGCAACAAAGTTACAGTCATACAGTCATAACTGGGAGGAGATGGGTGATAGGAACAGTGAGAAGACTAATGGTAATGCAGACTTAGTAACTAGTTTGACAATGTTGAGGGAATTATTTGTTTAGCAGAGGGATGGCGTTTGGGAAAAAACTGTTCTGTTGCTAAGTGAGAGAGTTGTTAAGTGAGTTTTGCCCCATTTTATGACCTTTCTTGCCACCGTTATTAAGTGAATTCCTGCAATTGTTCAGTTAGTCACACGGTGGTTAAGTGAGTCTGGTTTCCCTATTGATTTTGCTTGTCAGGTGGTCGCAAAGGGGGATTACATGATCGCAGGACACTGCAACTGTCGTAAATACGGGTCAGTTGCCAAGCATCTGAATTTTGATCATGCGGGGATGCGGCAACGGTTATAAGTATGAAAATCATGTCACTTTTTCAGTGCTGTTGCCACTTTGAATGGTCACTAAATGAACTGTTGTAATTCGAGGACTACCTGTAGGCCAGTGGTCAGGCCCAATCCTAGAGATGGGATTCAATTGAGTCGAATCCCTTATTTGTTTGCTCCTAATGGACAAAGTCTTGCCAAACTAAAGCAGTGGGATGGAGCCCATTAAATGGCTGGTATGAATGTGTGTTGTCGCCAGGGTAGCGGGGATGGGTTGGAGAGTTATTATTTTATTATTTTAACTTTTTATTATTTTGTTTTATTTCTTTTATATTGTGTTTTTATGTCTTTGTAAACCGCCTTGAATCGCCATGTGCGAGTAGCAATAGCAACAACACTTAGACTTACATACCGCTTCATAGTGCTTTTTAGAGCCCTCTCTAAGCGGTTTACAGAGTCAGCCTCTTGCCCTCAACAATCTGGGTTCTCAATTTACCCACCTCGGAAGGACGGAAGGCTGAGTCAACCTTGAGCTGGTCAGGATCAAACTCCTGGTAGGCGGGCATAGTTTGCTTGCCATTCTAACCACCACAACACCAGGGCTCCTAATAGCACTAGCAATAGCACTTAGAGGTAAAGGTAAAGGTTCCCCTTCCACATATGTGCTAACCGTTCCCGACTCTAGGGGGCAGTGCTCATCTCCATTTCAAAGCTGAAGAGCCAGCGCTGTCCGAAGACGTCTCCGTGGTCATGTGGCCACCATGACTCAATGCCAAAGGCGCACGGAACACTGTTCCCTTCCCACCAAAAGTGGTCCCTATTTTTCTACTTGCATTTTTTACGTGCTTTCCAACTGCTAGGTTGGCAGAAGCTGGGACAAGTCATGGGAGCTTACCACGTTAGGCAGCACTAGGGATTTGAACCGCTGAACTGCTGACCTTCTGATCAACAAGCTTAGCGTCTTAGCCACTGAGCCACCGAGTTCCTGATTAGACCTATATACCACTTCACAATGCTTTACAGCCCTCTCTCTGAGCGGTTCACAGAGTCAGCATATTTGACCCCATACAATCTGGCTCCTCCTTTTACCAACCTCTTTTGAAAAAAAGCACTTTTTGGGTTCTCTGCCTATGGTTCAACACGTTGGCGTGAAGCCAGATGTGTACCATAACTTTGGTGAATTAATGATTAAAAGTATTGTCTAAACTCAGTGTCAATTCAATAATCATATTAAGAGCGTAGTTGCAAACTAAGCATTTTTCCTTAGTCAAAGAGGCACATTGATACATCTTCTTGTAGTATTTAATTTAAGCAGTCCTTTCTTTTTCCTTCTTCCCATCAACTATGCTCCGGGGCCTTAAAAACTAGGGTCAATGCCATTGATTATTCATAGTTATCCCCATATTAGAAATTAGGGTCAATGTTATTGACTGTTTATGTTCCTAACTGCACTGATACCAAAATATAATGATGTGGTAACGCAAATTCCATCTTTTCATGCCCCACAACACTACACACATCTACATCAAGGGCAGAGTTTGTGTAACTATGTTGCAATGCACACATTGTCACACCCCCCCCATCCCAACTCACTTCACAGGGTTGTTGTTGTTGTGGGGAAAATAGGAGGAGGAGGAAGGAGTATTATGTTCGCTGCCTTGAGTTGCTGATAAAACAATAAAAGCAGGATAACAATCTAACAAAATAAAAACGAAGAACACCTCTGGAAATAATGATGGTTAGGATTAGCGTTGAAATACATACGGGGAAAAAAAATGTTTCCGTTTTCTGATGAACTAATCCTGTTGAACAAAAAAGGGATATGAACAGGTTCTGCTTTTCTAAGCACCTGCCAACATTTTGCAAAAAAACAAAACAAAACAAAACAAAAAAAAACCACAGGAAACAGAGAAGCATGGGTGTATTGCAAATGCTTCGGAAGGACTATAAATAAATAGAGGCAGTGAGTAAAAAATAAAAGATTCGGTGGATAAACTGTAACTTAGCTTGCACACTTTTGCTAAAACTCTCCTATTGCTCAAAACTCAAGTGGAAATTAGAAGGTGATTGCAGTGATCGATGAACAAAGTCCTTTGGGCAGAGGATGTGGGCATTGATCCAAAGGCCTTTTCATCTTTTCCAAGGCATGTGAGCTCCCTAAAAGGATCCGGAAAAAAAATAATAACTTTATAAATCCCAACATCTAAATCCGTGATGGCAAACCTATGGCACAGGTGCCAGAGGTGGCACGCAGCACCTTCTCTGTGGGCACGCGAGCCGTTGCTCCAGTTCAGCTCCGCTGCAGATGTGCGCCTGCCTCCCACCGGCCAGCTGATCTTCGGGTCTCTACTGCATGTGTCGGGGGTATGGGACATGCAGGGGGCCGCTCATGCATGTGTGGGGGTTGAGGGGCAGGGGCAGGGTGCATCTTGGGGAGGGCGCATACATGGAAGGTGGGGCACATGTGCCGGGGCTGTGCACACATTGCATTTTGAGGGTTCGGGTGCATGCTTTGGGCACTCGGTCCAGAAAAGGTTAGCCATCCCTGATCTAAATCAAGATACCTGAAGGGAATAGAGAAAGCAAACAAAGGTTGTAGCTAATTCTGCCCACTGCCAGCAGTTCGATTCTGACTGGCTCAAAGTTGACTCAGCCTTCCATCCTTCCGAGGTCGGTCAAATGAGGACCCAGATGGTTGGGGGGCAATACGTTGACTCTGTAAACAGCTTAGAGAGGGATGTGAAGCACTGTGAAGTGGTATATAAGTCTAAGTACTGCCTGAACAGGAGTTAGAATGCAATATTGCAGGCTGTCACTCTGCCCACTGCCAACAGTTCGATTCTGACCGGCTCAAACTTAACTCCACCTTCCATCCTTCTGAGGTCGGTCAAATGAGGACCCAGATGGTTGGGGGGCAATACGCTGACTCTGTAAACCGCTTGAAAGCATGATGAAGCGGTATATAAGTCTACATGCTATTGCTATCTTTCAACAAGAGCAGAAGGCAAACAACAAGGAAATAATGATGTCGAAGGGAAGGAGGAACGTGGGCACCTCACAGAAACAATAAGGAAGTTATGAGAAGCAGAGATAGCAACAGTTGTGGGCATTGCCAGGAAATGGGTGGGTGTAATTTTTCATTCAAAGAAGGCAAGGCAAGACTTCCTCACCAGAATGAGAATCAGAAGCAGGACCTTAAAGGCCTTAAAGACTTAACGACCACAACTGAGCCCAAAATTTATGTTTCTAAGTGAGACATTTGTTAAGCTCCGTTTTATGACCTTTCTTGCCACAGTCGATCAGTGAATCACTGCAGTTGTTAAGTTAGTAACATCGTTGTCAAGTGAATCTGGATTTCCCATTAATGTTGTTTTTCATAAGGTTGCAAAGGGGGATCACATGATCCCCAGGACGTTGCAACCGTCATAAATATGAGTCAGTTATCAAGTATCCAGTTTTGGTCACCACACTATAAACAAGATGTTGAGACTTTAGAAAGAGTGCAGAGAAGAGCAACCAGGATGATTAGGGGACTGGAGGCTAAAACGTAGGATGAACGGTTGCAGGAACTGGGCCTGGCTAGTCTAGTGAAGAGAAGGACCAGGGGAGACAGGATAGCATCTTCCAATATTTGAGGGGCTGCCACAGAGAGGAGGGTGTCAAACTATTCTCCAAGGCATCTGAGGGCCAGAGAAGGAATAATGGATGGAAATGGATCAAGGAGAGATTCAACCTAGAAATAAGGAGAAGTTTTCTGATCGTGAGAACCATCAACCAATGGAAGAGAAGTTGCCTTCAGAAGTTGTGGGAGCTTCATCATTGGAGGCTTTCAAGAAGAGACTGGATTGCCATCTGTCAGAAATGGTGTAGGGTTTCCTGCTTGGGCGGGGGGTTGGACTAGATCACCTACAAGGTCCCTTCCAACTCTGTTAATCTGTTAATCTGAAATTCTGATCATGTGGGGATGCTAGAACAGTTCTAAGTATGAAAAACGGCATAAGTCACTTTTTTCAGTGCCATTGTAACTTTGAATGGTCACTAAATGAACTGTTGTAAGTTGGGGACTACCTGTAGCTTCTTTCTTGAATGGGACAGTTATTTCTACCTACAACATGGATATCAACCCTAGTCTGGTGGTTGCATTTGCAAACGGAAGCATTTCACGGATTGAGAAAAAGGGGGAACATTCCTTGTTCTATAAATCAGGGGTCTCCAACCTTGGCAACTTTAAGACTTGTGGGCTTCAATTCCCAGAATTCCTCAGCCACCTGGCTGAGGAATTCTGGGAATTGAAGTCCACAAGTCTTAAAGTTGCCAAGGTTGGAGACCCCTGCGATAAATCCATCTCTTTAAAAAGGAGCCATGTGCTACATGTGTTCTGTTTCTGATGTCCCAAGTCCCCAGATGGACTTTTCCCAACTTGGTTCCCTCTCGACGCATTGGGACTCCAACTCTCCTCATTCCTGGCCAAGCTGGGGAAGTCTTGATTTAAAAACAATGCAGGGAAAAACAGAATTCAGCCTGGGCTCGTGATTTTGTGAACGATGGCCTGATCGGCTTTGAAGGTGCGACATTGCACGAGGCTCTTTTAAACTCTGCTGCGGGGGCTTTGAGAAGGAAAAAGAGCAAATCCTTTTGACCTCGTTTATGTTAAAAACTGAAGCCTTGTTCAATCCATGGCCTTGCATATTAAGTGAAGCCTTCCAATGTGATTATTATGGTATGTCTAAAGTCCTTCAGCCTTAAGTTCTAACTGACTACCAGCCAATTAAAGATGCTTTATAGGGATGCGGTGGCTCAGCGGCTAAGACGCTGAGCTTGTCGATCGAAAGGTCGGCAGTTCAGCAGTTCGAATCCCTAGTGCCGCGTAACGGGGTGAGCTCCCGTGACTTGTCCCAGCTTCTGCCAACCTAGCAGTTCCAAAGCATGTGAAAAATGCAAGTAGAAAAATAGGGACCACCATTTGTGGGAAGGTAACAGCGTTCCGTGCGCCTTTGGCATTGAGTCATGCTGGCCACATAACCACAGAGATGTCTTTGGACAGAGCTGGCTCTTTGGCTTTGAAACAGAGATGAGCACTGCCCCCTAGAGTCAGGAATGGCTAGCACATATGTGCGAGGGGAACCTTTATCTTTACCTAAAGATGTTTTAGTGCAGTGGTGTCAAACTGGATTTCTTCGAGGGCTGGATCAGCATTGTAGATGCTGGTTGGGCGGCGGGGGGGAGAGACAGGACAGACACCTCCTGCAGCCCACCCCATGCCCCGTTTTGGCCAGTAAAGTGTTGTAGGAGGCTGTCCAGGCCAAAAATGGGCTGTGGGGTGGGGACATGCCTTGTTTTCGTTAACAGAGGCACCGTGGGCCGGTCCTTTGCTATTTCCAGGCCCTTGAGTTTGACACCACTGCTTTAGTGCATCAGTCATTATTCCTGGGTTGTTTCCTTACATTTAAATTCCTCTCCATTTATATATTTCTGAACCTGAACCTCCACTACGGCTGTCATCAGGAGGGGTTTAAAAATAGAGGACAATTTGAAAAGCTTAAAAAAAAAAATCAAAATGAACACATTTCTTTCTGGCAACAGAAAACTGGAAATCCTGGGGTATGAAAGCTCTTTGCAGCAATATTTCTATCGTCTTAATTCAGCCCTTCCTCTCCAATCTCATCAAGTCCATTTTTTAAGGCTGGAGCGGTTATTTCTCTCTACTTTCTGCAAATGGAGACCAAATTCTCCTCCTGTAGATATTTTGATTCTCCCTTATTTTTTTTTTCCCCCTTGCCCTAATGCTAAAATCTTGGCTTCATCTCGGGTGAAATCATTCATTGTACAGTCAGGAGCCAAATTCCTGGGCTCAGACGGTTCCTAGGTTGTTGTTTTTTTTTTGCCTTTTACTCTTTGCAGGGCAAAGAATCTTACTTAATTTTCCTCTGTTCAACCTTTAGCCTTCCAGTGTGCAAAATAGCCGAAGTTGACCTAGTTGCATAGATTCATCCTCGGCTGGAATCAGGAGAGGGGGCTCATGGTAGGAAAAAAAAAAGTGAAACTGTCCAGCTGGGGATGTGTTGTCGAAGAAGTTCTCTGTGTTTTTCCTGGTTGTGCTTTTGAGCAAAAGCTTTTGAACTCTCTGCTGATGGCCAGTAGCAGCTTTGAAATTTGTTATTCTACGTGAAGATGACAGAGGCAAAGAAGAAAAGTGGGGAAACGAGCACAATGCCTGGGATAGATGAGATTAAAATGGGGCCCAGTTTGTGAGGAGATCAGATTGGACTTTAACAGATTAACAGAGTTGGAAGGGACCTTGTAGGTCATCTAGTCCAACCCCTCCCCGCTCAAGCAGGAGACCCTACAACATTTCTGACAAATGGCAGTCCAATCTTTTCTTGAATGTCTCAACTGATGAAGCTCCCACAACTTCCGAAGGCAATTTCTGTTCCATGGGTTGATTGTTCTCACTGTCAGAAGGTTCCTCCTCATTTCTAGATTGAATCTCTCCTTGGTCAGTTTCCATTCATTATTCCTTGTCTGGCCTTCAGGTGCTTTGGAAAGTAGCTTGTCCCCTTCCTCTCTATGGCAGCCCCTCAAATATTGAAACACTGCTATCCTGTATCCCCTGGTCCTTCACTAGACTAGCCATGCCCAGTTCCTTCAACCGTTCATCATATGTTTTAGTCTCCAGTTCCCTCATCCTCTTGGTTGCTCTTCTCTGTACTCTTTCCAGAGTCTCAACGTCTTTTTTATAGTGTGGTGACCAAAACTGGATGCAGGACTCTAGGTGTGGTCTTTCTAAGGCTTTATAGAATGGTATTAGTACCTCCCTTGATCTTGATTGTATCCCTCTGTAAATGCAATTTAGGGTTGCACTGGCTTTTTTAGCTGCCGTTGCACACTGCTGGCTCTTATTTAGCTGATTGTCCATTAAGACTCCAAGATCCCTCTCACAGTCACTGCTATTAAGCCTGGTTTCCCCCAGTTTGTATGTGTGCTTTTGGTTTTTCTTACCTAAGTGTAGGACTTTACTTTTCTCTACATTGAATTTCATTTTGTTAGATAGGGCCCAGTGTTCAAGTTTGTCAAGATCGATCTGGATCTTGAGCTTATCTTCTAGAGTGTTCTTGATTTTTAGGGCTAAAGCTAATGTCTAGACTTAGAGTGAATGAGCTGGAAGGGACCTTGGAAGTCTTCTAGTCCAGCCCCCAGCTCAAGCAGGAGAACCTATACCATTTCAGATAAGTGACTGTCTAGTCTCGTCTTAAAAACATCCAGTAATGGAGCGCCCATGATGTTTGAAGGCAAGCTGTTCCACTGGTTAATTGTCCTCACTGTTAGGAAGTTTCTCCTTAATTCCAACCATTAGTTTCTAACCATTGTTTCTTCTTCTGCCCTCTGGTGCTTTGGAGAATAATTTGGACCGCCTCTTTGTTGTGGCAGCCCCTCAAATACTGGAACACTCCAATCATACATCCCCAGCCTAGTCCTTCTTTTCACTAGACTAAACATATCCAATTCTTGCAACCATTCTGTAGTAGAATGGTAGAATAGTGTCGATCGAAAGGTTGGCAGTTCAGCGGTTCGAATCCCTAGTGCCGTGTAATGGGGTGAGCTCCCGTTACTTGTCCCAGCTTCTGCCAACCTAGCAGTTCGAAAGCAGGTAAAAAATGCAAATGGAAAAATAGGGACTACCTTTGGTGGGAAGGGAACAGCGTTCCATGCGCCTTTGGCGTTGAGTCATGGTGGCCACATGACCACGGAGTCGTCTTCAGACAACGCTGGCTCTTTGGCTTTGAAACGGAGATGAGCACCACCCCCTAGAGTCGGAAACGACTAGCATATATGTGCGAGGGGAACTTTTACCTTTACCTACAGTCTTGGAAGATCTTTTCTATAGGTGTGAAAATAATAAAGAACTCAGTTTGGAAATGTTATCGGATGTCATTCTTGGTTTTGGACCTGAGCAGACTACATGAGTGTGGCTTCACTCATGAAAGAGGACTTCTCTCCTGGAGACATTATTTTCCCTGAACTTGCTAATTTTTTGGGTGGTTTTACAGGAAGTATTTGAGGCAACCAAGATTTTGTGTGCTGTCAGAGGGTTGTGTTGCTTTGAGCTTGCTTGCTGGCCCTTGCTGAAGGAAAAGGAAAACCAAGTGAAGTCTTAGATGAATTGATGAGGAATGACTAAGGGTTTCGTTGATAAAGTTGCAAAACAGTTGGGTTGCAAGTGGTTGGATTGTCGTATTAGAGAGGTGTACAGTACAAAAGGAAGAAGAGGCAAAATAGCCATTCTCCCCACAATTTCTACTTTACCCAACCACCTATTTTTGGAGAAAGTGCTCCCCTGCCTTCAAATAATGACGTAAAAGACATATCATCAACTTGTTGCTACATGTCAGGCAACTACATTTCTTCCCAATGTTGTATAACAACTCTTCTGTCCGGCCCCACACAAAGAGGCCCATCACACAATTTCCTTTCAAAGCAAACAACATTATACAAAGTACAGAAAGTGAGTAAGTTGAAGGACTTGAAGGACTTAAGAACAGTACATTGGAAAAAAATAAAAGGCATGGGGTTAAAAAAAAATGAAAGGCATCATAGTTCGTACCGAATCATTTCTTATTCTTCTCCATATTGTCAAGATCTTTGGAGCTATCTGAACCCAATGCACTTTTTTCCTCCAAGAGTGATACTCACAGATTTTCTGAAATGGATGGGATGTTTAGAAGAATTTCAGTGAATGATCTAGTTCCCTTTAGAACCCATATATGTCTCTGTGTATGTTAGGACAGAGATAAGTAGTGTAGGGTAGAAACTGGGAGACTGAGGATTCTAATCCTGCCTTAGGCACAAAGACAGTTGGGTGACCTTGGACTAGTCACATTCTCTCAGCCCTAGAGAACCCTTCCAAAAAATCTTGCAAAATAAATAAATAAATTGCAAGGACTTGTCCAGGCAGTAACTAAGAGTAAACATTGACTCATCTCCAGATCTTCTCTTCTGATGAACTGCCTTCTGATGAACCGGTGAGGAGACAAGTCTCTTCACCAATGGTGGAAAAAAACCAATGAGTACCAAACAAATGTTTCCCATAAGGAATAATGTAGGGATTCACAAGGCAGCCAACACCGATAAGTTCTAACTTGTGCATTGAGTACCAAACAAACGATGAGTACAGGGACAAAATGTTCACGTCAAATTTCACAGAGTATCAGATTCAATGAGTTTCAGAGCAGTTGAGTACCGAAGAACCTCTACAATTCATTTTTTGTGAACCGTAGCGATAGGCTTCCAGCTGAATATTTTAGTTGAAGGTTCACTTCGTAGGTTGAAATTGTCCTGTGTAAGAATTCAGTCAAAAGCCAATCTTTCCTACAGCGAGTAAATAGATTCTTCAGCATTTCCCAACAAATTAGAGCAGGCAGTTTCTTACAATTACAATTGACTGATAGCAATTAAGATTGGAGGAAGGTGAAGAGGTTTAAGGAACACTATACCACTCAGTCTCTGCCTCTCCTTTCTACACAATAAAATAACATTAGATTGACAGATAGAATAGAATGTGCTGGAAGGGGCCTTGGAGGTCTTCTAGTCCAGCCCTCTGCTCAAGCAGGAGAACCTATAGCATTTCTGATAAGTGACTGTCTAGACTCTTCCTAAAAATGTCCAGTAATGGAGTGCCTATGCTTTCTGGTGGCAAGCTGTTCCACTGGTTAATTGTCCTCACTGTTGGGAATTTTTTCCTGAATTCCAGGTTGCTTCTCTCTTTGATCAGTTTCCAACCATTGTTTCTTGTCCTGCCCTCTGGTGCTTTGGAGAATATTTTGACACCCTCTTTATGGCAGCCCTTCAAATACCGGAATACTGCTATCATGTCACCCCTAATTCTTCTTTTCTTTGGACTAGCCAAATCCTTTGGACCCTGACACCAAATCCTGCAGCTGTTCTTCACACGTTTTTGTCCCCAGGCCTCTGATCATCTTAGTTGCTTTTCTTTGAACTTTTTCCAAAGTCTCAATTTCCTTTTTTTTTAAAGTTTTTTATTATATTTTTATTGTTAAGGAATAACAAAAAAGAAAAAAAAATCAATACAAAAAATCAATAGTAAGGAAAGAAAAAAATTTTTTTTCCCCCAACGTGCTATACAAACGGAAAGGAAGTTTTAGGAACTTGAAGTCTTCAATTCTTCCAGAAATCTCTTTGATAAGGTACTGGTGCCGATTCATCCAATTTCTTTTTTTATAGTATGGTGACCAAAATTGGTAGCAGTATTCCAGATTTGGTCTTTCGTAGGGTTTGATAAAGTGGTATTAGGACTTCACAGGATCTTTGATTCTGTGCCTCTGTTTATACAATCCAGGACTGTAGTAGCTTTGTTGGCTGCTGCTGCTGCACATTGCTGGCTCATATTCAAGTGATCATCCACTTGGACTCTAAGGCCCCTCTCACAGTTACTTAATGTGATTAAATGTGTTTCATGGTTTTTGATTACTTCCCAAAGATAATAAAACTGAGTTGAGGGATTGGCCAACCAATGCCTCCTGAACAATTTTGCTTCTTAGTTCCTATAGCCTAGTGGGCAAATGTAAGAGGTTGTACAGGACTTACAACAGTGGTGAAATTCAATTTTTTTTACTACCGGTTCTGTGGGCGTGGCTTGGTGGGCGTGGTGTGGCTTGGTGGGCATGGCTTGGTGGGTATGGCAGGGGAAGGATACTGCAGAATCCCCATTGCCTCCCCACTCCTGGGGGAAGGATATTGCAAAATCTCCATTCCCATCCCACTCTGGGGCCAGCCGATTCTCCGAACTACTCAAAATTTCCTCTACCGGTTCTCTGAACGACTCAAAATTTCCGCTACCGGTTCTCTGAACTACTCAAAATTTCCGCTACCGGTTCTCTGAACTACTCAAAATTTCCGCTACCGGTTCTCTGAACTACTCAAAATTTCCATTACTGGTTCTCTGAACTACTCAAAATTTCCGCTACCGGTTCTCTGAACTACTCAAAATTTCCGCTACCGGTTCTCTGAACTACTCAAAATTTCCACTACCGGTTCTCTGAACTACTCAAAATTTCCACTACCGATTCTCCAGAACCTGTCAGAACCTGCTGGATTTCACCCCTGACTTACAACCATTTGTTCAGCGACTGTTCAAAGTTACCGTGGCACTGAAAAAAGTGATTTGCGACCATTTTTTGCACACCATTGCAGAGTCCCCATGGTCCCACGATCAAAATTCAGGAGCTCAGTGACTAGCATGGATTCATCATGGTCGCAATGCCACGGGATCATGTGATTAGCTTTTGTGACCTTCTGACAAGCCATGTCAGTGGGGACGCCAGATTCACTTAATAACCGCGCTACTAACTGGCAAGAAAAGTAATAAAATGGGGGCAAAACTCACCTAACAATTGTCTCGCTGAGCAACAGGAATTTTGGGCTCAATTTATGGTTGTACGTCAAGGACTACCTGAAGTTTAAAATATTTAGAAAATAACTATAGGCCTGACACCCAAACACACACCCAAACCAGGGTTACTACCAGTTCGCAACGTGCCCTTGCGTGCTTGCTTGCTTCACTCGCGCGCGCACCCTCTCTTCTGCGCATGCACAGATGGCCTATGATGACATCTGGGTCAGTGGGCGGAGCCTCCTGCTGGTTTTACTACCAGTTCTTGCAAACCGGTCTGAACCAGGTGGCAACCCACCACTGACACAAACACATGTATGTGCTGAGTTTATCCTTTGCAAACAGGATATCCTTTGCGTTATAGAGGGAGAGGAAGTTTGCAGTACGAATTCTCTTGATGCAAATGGTTTTGCGGACTAGAGGCGACACATGTCCAATGAAGGTGTCGTGCTGCATTGGCAGATTGCTTGGTTTGAATTTATTTATTTTTTTTACTGAATCTTTTGGGCTGCCCAGGACGAATTGAACATAACCTTCTCCGTCTTAGACTCTTGTCCGTGCTCTCGAAAGTTAGTCTTGGTAGCGAAGCTGGCAAACTCCCATTTTGAAAAAGCTGGTTTAAGACATCCTGGGTGGATGTGGCAATCATCCTTCCTCTACGTTCCTTTGCATTAAACACACACAGAGACACATACACACAGAGAGAGAGACACTTGTGAAGCCTTTTTCATTTTGGGAACTGCAGGTGCTTCAGAAGGATAGAGAGTAGAGAGATTAATTTAATGTGTGCACGGAATGAGTAATCAGGGTACTTATCCTTCTAAAGGCAGAGGGGTCTGGAAGCTTCTTTTTTTTTTTCCTCCAGCTCTGCTTGCATAACACTCATAAGTAGGTCAATTAAAGATTGAGGAGTGATTTTTTTTTTTAAAATCTCGCTTAGCATTTGTGGGCTTACGATCTTGTACGAACCCACCTCTCTCTCGGTTAGCTTTGCAATTGACAATATTAAACATGCTCCGAGAACGAATTAATCGAGTCACTAGGTTAAGATGTCGACAAGAGGGATACATTCATGCAACCTGCCTAACTGGGTCATTGGAGAATAGAATAGAATAATAGGGTTGGAAGGGACCTTGGAGTTCTTCTAGTCCAACCCCCTGCTTAGGCAGGAAACCCTACACCACTTCAGACAAATAGTTGTCCAATCTCTTCTTAAAAACTTCCAGTGTTGGAATATTCACAACTTCTGGAGGCAAGTTGTTCCACTGGTTAATTGTTCTCACCGTCAGGAAATTTCTCCTTAGTTCTAAGTTGCTTCTCTCCTTGATTGGTTTCTACCCATTGCTTCTTGTCCTGCCTTCAAGTGCTTTAGAGAACAGTTTGACTCCCTCTTCTTTGGGGCAGCCCCTGAGATATTGGAAGACTGCTCTCATGTCTCCCCTAGTCCTCCTTTTCATTAAACTAGACATACCCAGTTCAGAGGTGGGTTTCAACAGGTTCTGACCAGTTCTGGAGAACCGGTAGCAGAAATTTTGAGTAGTTCGGAGAACCAGTAAATACCACCTCTGACTGGCCCCGCCTACCCAGCATGTGCATACTGTGTGTGCTGGGCGTCTGCTCTTCTGGTTTCTGGCACTCCCGCACATGTGAAGACCAGCTGGCCAGTGCGCTGGAAACCAGAAGAGCCACATGCAACAGCTCGTGTGCCTGGAGAGATGGCTCTGCATGCCACTTCCGGTATGCGTGTGATAGGTTTACCGTCACGGGTATAGCGTCTCCTGCTTATACAGGGGGTTAGACTAGAACAGGGCTCAGCAACCTTATACATTCAAAGAGCCACAAAGGTCCTAACCGGAAGCCCCCATTCAATTCTGGAGCCGACCGGAAGTCTGGTTCCCCCACCATAGAGTCTCCTAGCACGGCATCCTTTTTCCTCTGCCGACTGGAAGTTGGTTCCCCCACCATAGAGTCTCCTCCTAGCACAGCATCCTTTTTCCTCTACCTGTCCTAACCGAAAGCCCTATCAATCGTGGAGTCAACCAGCAACAGGGAGCTGCAGCAGAGGGATGAAAGAGTCACATGCAGCTCCAGAGCCATGGGTTGCCAACCCCCAGACTAGAAGACCTCCAGGGTCCCTTCCAACTCTGTGAAACCTCTTATTCTGTTCAATAAATCGCCTGGCCTCCCCTGTGAGGTGAGAGTGAAATGGATAAATCCAAACTTTAAACGTTGCAAGACGTCGGGCACGATGTCGCTGCTGATAAAATACCGTTGGTGGAATAACAGGTCGCCCTCAACTTAAAAACCATTCATTTAGCGACCATCCAAGGTTACAACAGCACTGAAAAAAGTGAAAAAAGTGATTTGTTCTCGCATTTATGACCGATGGTCACGTCAGCAATTTTCAGACCTTTGTCAAAACCGGTATGCATTTACAATGATTGCAGCATCCCAGGAACATGTGATTGTTCTGGGTGACTTTCCAAGCTGGCAAGCTCGGACTTTCCAACCAGCAAAGTCAGTGGGGAATGCTTGATTTGCTTAATGACCACAGGATTCACTTAACAACCGCAGCGATTCACTTAACAACCATGGGGAAAAAGTTGTAGACTTGGGCGTGACTCCCTTTACAACCATCTTGCTTGGCTTTAATAGAAAATTTCATCCCAGTCGTGGTCATAACTGAAAGACTTGTGAATCTGAACGGACCTTTTTCCTCGATAAGCTATCTTTACCAACTATCTTTAGATAGTCGGGAAAGATCCCTCTGCCTGGAAGGACTCTTGAGTACCCTTGTTGGCATATCTGCGTAAAGTTACATATATGCATATCTATATATGCATCTCTCTCTCTTTCCCCCTCCCCCTCCCTCCCCCCTCTCTCTGTCTCTCTCTCTGTGTCTCTCTCTCTCTTTCTCTATCCCTCTGTCTGTATCCTTCTGTCTGTCTGTCTATCATCTATTCCTCCTTCTCTCTATCCCTCTTCTGTGTATTCCCCCCTCTCTGTCTCTCCATCTGCCCATCTGTCCATCCGTCGATCTATCTATCTATCTATCTATCTATCTATCTATCTATCTATCTAATCTCTATCTATCTATCTATCTATCTATCTATCTATCTATCTATCTATCTAGTCTGTCTGTCTGTCAGTCTGTCTATCGTTCTGTCTGTCTTGTCTGTCTATCTATCTATCTTATTTATTTATTTATTTATTTATTTATTTATTTATTTATTTATTTATTTATTGAATTTCTATACCGCCCTTCTCCCTGAGGACTCAGGGCGGTGTACAGCCAAAATTAAAAAATATGCAGGACAAATATTAAAAAACAATTAAAAGATATATAAATTTGGCCCAATTAAAACTCATTACCAATTAAAACATTTAAAAACAGTTAAAAATTTCATCTTAAGCCAGCCCGGCTTGTTTGAATCTATCTATCTATCTATCTATCTATCTATCTATCTATCTATCTATCTATCTATATCTATCTATCTATCTATCTATCTATCTATCTATCTATCTATCTATCCATCTACCCACCATATGAACGTATATCTCACAAAGGAAGAGATCTTTTTACAGGTGCAAGAGACGGCTTCAGTAGATCTTAACAGTTTGACAGATTGGAACATTAGCTGGAGAATATTTATAGGTGGAACCAAAACATTTTATTTTTACTGCAAATGCTGATGAAAAGAAGGATTCTTGATTAGGAGATGGCTCCCTTAGGACTTGGACTGGCAAAACAGTCCCTAAAAATAGAGATGGTGAAAGGAAGGGAGGAGGCGGAAGGCTAGGAGTTCACGGAATAAGGAGCAGGAGGGGAGGCTGGGAAGAGTAAGAGTTCACTTGGGAGGTTAAGCACCAGAGGAAGGATCTTTAATGGCAAAGCAGGGGCCGTCCAGGGAGAAAATGGATAGAGTTGATAGATGGGGCGTGTATGGGGGTGGGGTGCATCTAGGGGGCCATGCACATGTGCCGGGGCCATGCCCACATTGCATTTTGGGGGTTCAGTCCAGAAAAGGTTAGCCATCACTGGACTAGGGGCACAAGGCACTTTAACAATTGCCAACTATCTTGGGAGTCTCCAGTCTTTGAGTTCCTCCCATACCTTATAAACAGAAACCAGCATGAAAGTCGTCAGTCTTAACCTTGCAATAGTGGTGAATATCTGACCTTCACCAGATTCATCACAAGACCCTCCTCTGATGTGAACCCACACCTGGCCCCTCATAAGACCCTCACCTGATGTGACCCACCCATCACAAGATCCCTGACAACCTACTGACCACATGAAGCCCTTGTAAGCAGAAGAACATCAACACTGGACATTCCCTAAATTCCACTGAAGATGTGATCTAGCCTGGTAACAAGATGTTCGGAAACCAACCCATAATAGCCGTAGCTCTTAGACTTATATACCGCTTCGCAGTGCTTTACATCCCTCCCTAAGCTAAGGTTTACAGAGTCAGCCTGTTGCTCCCCAAAAAATCTGGGTCCTCATTTTACCCACCTCGGAAGGACGGGAGGCTAAGTCAACCTTGAGCTGGTCAGTATCGAACTACTGGCAGTGGGCAGAGTTAGCCTGCAATATTGCATTCTAACCACTGCACCACTGAGGAAGGAAGGAAGGAAGGAAGGAAGGAAGGAAGGAAGGAAGGAAGGAAGGAAGGAAGGAAAATAGCCATAGCACTTAGACTTATATACCGCTTTACAGTGCTTTACAGCTTTCTCTAAGCAGTTTACAGAGTCAGCCTCTTGCCCCCAACAATCTGGGTCCTCATTTTACCCACCTCGGAAGGATGGGAGGCTGAGTCAACCTTGAGCTGGTCAGTATCGAACTACTGGCAGTGGGCAGAGTTAGCCTGCAATATTGCATTCTAACCACTGCATCACTGAGGAAGGAAGGAAGGAAGGAAGGAAGGAAGGAAGGAAGGAAGGAAGGAAGGAAGGAAGGAAAATAGCCATAGCACTTAGAATTATATACTGCTTTACAGTACTTTACAGCCCTCTCTAAGCGGTTTACAGAGTCAGCCTCTTGCCCCCAATTATCTGGGTCCTCATTTTACCAACCTCAGAAGGATGGGAGGCTGAGTCAACCTTTAGCCTGGTGAGATTCGAACTGTCAAATTGCAGTCGGCAGAAAATAGCCTGCAGTACCTCATTCTAACCACTGCACCACAAGCTTGGCGAACGTACCTTCCACCCCCTAATCCTAACCTTCTTTGTTTATTTTTTTTTTCAATGAGACACAGATCATATTCTAATTCGGGCTTCTTTTTTAAAAAATACGTCAGATTGGTCCAGTAATTCTGATTCAAGGACAGGTAAAAAAAAGGTGTTTTCTTTTTTTGATGGATTGCATTAACTGCTGTCTCCATGCAGCTGGGCAATGGTGCTTTAAACAGCCAGCCAGCTAGGTAGGGATGTGTGTGTGAGAAAGTAGGGGTGAGAAAGTCACTTACATAAGTCTCTTTGCTCCCTAAATGAGGTTTCCAAGCATTTGGACGCTCGGCTTCCTGGAGGGAGCCATTTCATGTTTATGGAAATATAGAGCATGTAAAAAAAAAACACAAACGATCTTTTTTCATCTGGCAATTAAAGTGCCCAGGAAGTCCAGATACAAATTACAGCAGTTATTAGCTTTACAAATGGAACTTTTAAGGTGTTGAGAGATTTATCTTTCACATTATATGGAGCCCGGAAACAAAATCAAAAGCTTCTGGCTTCGATCATTTGCTTTCTTTTCATTGCTTTCAACTAGCAGGACCTACTGCAGAGTCCACATTCTTAATGATTTCTTCAGCTCTCCCTCATTTGATGGAGTATGCGCCATCAAGCTGTTTTTGGCTTCTACAGACCATTTAGATCAGGGGTCCTCAAACTACGGCCCGGGGGCCAGATATGCCTCTCCAAAACCATTAATCCGGCCCGTGTGGGACCATGAGGCTCCCCCACCCACATAGCCCCATTTACCCGCTGGCCCCCACCCGCCTTCTGGAGGCCAAGGAGGCCAAAAACGGGATATGAGGAGCAGGGGTGAAATCCAGCAGGTTCTGACAGGTTCTGGAGAACCGGTAAGTGGAGATTTTGAGCAGTTTGGAGAACTGGCAAATGCCACCTCTGGCTGGCCCCAGAGTGGGGTGGGAACGGAGATTTTGCAATATCCTTCCCCCAGGAGTGGGGAGGGAATGGGGATTTTGCAATATCCTTCCCCCAGGAGTGGGGAGGGAATGGGGATTTTGCAATATTCTTCCCCCAAGAGTGGCGAGGGAATGGAGATTTTGCAGTATCCTTCCCTTGCTACGCCCACCAAACCACACCATGCCCACCAAGCCATGCCCACAGAACCTGTAGTAAAAAAATTTGGATTTCACCACTGATGCAGAGGCCTCAGGAGGCCAAAAACAGGCCCGTTTTTGGCCTCCCCAGCCTCCAGAAAGAGAGAGGGAGGGAAAGCGGGACACACACACACACACACACACACACACACACACACACACACAAGTCCCTCACCCCCCCCCCCCCAAGGTATCCACATCCCTTCCCTAAGCTACTTTCCACCCCCAGGAGCATAACAAATTAAAGTTGAATTTCTGTGTATTGTTTAATGGACTGCTAAATTGGCCACGCCTAATTCAGACTTTTCTAAACTGAGATAATTATGTAGTAACTGGCTGGCAAAGCCTATCCCTCTCTCTGAATACTTCTCCCATTAGGTTCTGTCTATGAAGGAGGAACACCAAGATTTTTTAATTTATATATCTCTGTCTGTCATCCATCTATCTATCTATCTATCTATCTATCTATCTATCTATCTATCCATCCATTCATCTATCCATCCATATCTCTCTATCCATCCATATCTATCCATCCACCCATCCATCATCCATCCGTCTATCCATCCATATCTCTCTATCCATCCATATCGATCCATCCATCATCCATCTCTCTCTCTCTCTCTCTCTCTCTCTCTCTCTCTCTCTCTCTCTCTCTCCCTATCCCTAACCCTATCCCTATCCCTATCCCTATCCCTATCCCTAGCTCTTCTATCTATCTATCTATCTATCTATCTATCTATCTATCTATCTATCTCCATCCATCCATCTCTATCTCTATCTCTATCTCTATCTCTATCTCTATCTCTATCTCTATCTCTATCTCTATCTCTATCCCTATCCCTTCTATCTATCTATCTATCTATCTATCTATCTATCTATCTATCTATCTCTATCTATCTATCTATCTATCTATCTATCTATCTATCTATCTACTATATCTGTCTATCCATCCATCCATCCATATCTATCTATCCATCCATCCATATCCATCCATCCATCCATCCATCCATCAATCCATCCATCTTTACCTCTATCTCTACCTCTACCTCTACCTCTACCTCTACCACTACCTCTACTCTATCAAAGTATTTGAGTTTCCTCTTCAGGATCTGAAGAGCATTCAGGGTTGATCTCTTCTAGGACTGACCGGTTGGATCGCCTTGCAGTCCAAGGGACTTGCAGGAGTCTTCTCTAGCACCAGAGTTCAAAGGCCTCGATTCTTTGGTGCTCAGCCTTTCTTATGGTGCAACTTTCACAGCCATCCATTGCAACTGGGAAAACCATAGCCTTGACTATCCACACTTTTGCTGGCAGGTTGATGTCTCTGCTTTTTTAGTATGCTGTCTAGATCTGCCATGGCTTTCCTCTCCAGGAGCAAGCGTCTTTTAATTTCTTGGCTGCAGTCCCCATCTGCGGTGATCTTGGAGCCCAGGAAAATAAAATCTGTCACTACCTCCATTTCTTCCTCATCTATTGCATTACTATGTTGGGGTAAAACTTCAAATGTTTATACCTCATGTTTTGTAAGTTTAAATGATTTCTTTTGAAAAGCAGTGTGACCTTAAGCCAGATAGCACGCTGCATTAGAGCTCCCTCCATTAAGAGCGACAGGAAAACTTTCTAGCAAATCCACAATGTTTTGAAAAGCATTTGTGGGCTTACAAGGCCAGGTGCAACCCCTTCTTTTGTCATCTGGCCCCTGTTCCTTTGCGGTGTACACAACAGTGTAACAGCCCTTGATGTTTGCACAAAGCTTCCTTTATCAGATAGCTTTTTACACTCTTTAAAGCCCTAGAATGCTCTGTCCTATGTCTGCCCCCCTTTCAAAAGAACCCCTCCTTTGTATCCTGGGCTCCATTGTCGTGGCTGTTTCTAATCAGTAGACACATCATTGTGCTAGCTTTCCATCTGCCATGTGCTGGGCATTAAAAACCTTCTCTCCTAGCAATTGAGTTAAGTCCAAAGATCAAATTTCTCAAGAGGTCTGAATAGTAATATTTATTAGAACAAAGGCTTAGGTCGCAATGCAAGAATTCCAACAACCGAGCTATAGACAACCTGAGACCAGAAATTTCTAATAGTCTATGGAGATTCTCAGTCATCCAGGTCATGGTTGTCCCAAAGGTGCTTTTTCAAAAAGTGACTGGACTTTCTTTGTGTTTTTGTTTTTTTCCTCTTGAAGACGTTTTGTCAGGTTTCGAGGTCATCTCAAATAAATTGCATTTCAAACAAAGTCTTTGACTCCTATTTATTAAGCACGACATTCTAAAATCCGACTCCATCGAAGCCAACACTGACTTCCAGACCCAAAACCCTCCCTTTCCGTTCCCCATTCCCCTGCACTCATTGGCCATCTTCCAAGTCATTCTACCCCTAATCTACCGCTCCAGCTCAAAGGAATTTCCCCCCTCCCATCCCATCTCCTAGGGGATATTATCTCCAGGGAAAATAAGTAGGTGAAAAGTCAAACGTCCCTTTCCAGACGCCTCCGCTTCTCCTTCTTATGTCAGCACTAGAGTAAATGCATCTTGAAGTGCTGACACGTTTCGCTTCTCATCCAAGAAGCATCTTCCTTTCTGAAGGTGCTTCTTGGATGAGACGTTTCTTGGATGTGAAACCACCATTTAGTTAGAACGGAAGAAGCTTCTTGGATGAGAAATGTAACGTCTTCAAGAGGAAAACAAAACAAAACAAAGGAAGTCCAGTTGCCTTTTCAAAAAGCACCTTTTGGACAAATTCTGGTTTATATTCTTGTGCTTCTTTGGTCTCAAAAGGCAAGGGACTTGCCTAATTGACCAAGACAGTTCAGCCTGTAGCTGTTTAGTCTGGAAACGGCCACACAGTTTCATATTGAAGTGAAAACCAACAGTCACAGATGTAGCAGAAGGATGTTGGGGAACTCAGAAGTAGCATTAAGCTTTGAGAGAAATACCTGCAAGGTGCTCTTCATTGTCTCATTTGATTCTGGTAACTGGTTTCAGCATTAACTGCAGATTATTCCCTAGCATCTTTTGTTGTTCAGTTGCTAAGTCATGTCCGACTCTTCATGACCTCATGGACCACAGCACGCTAGGCTTCCCAATCCTCCATTATCTCCCAGAATTTGTCCAAGTTCATGTTCATTGTGTTGATGTCACCATCTAACCATCTCGTCCTCTGCCATCCCCTTCTCCTTTTGCTGTCCATTCTTCCCAACATCACGGGTCTTTTCCCGTGAGTCTTCTCTTTTCATTTGGTGGCCAAAATATTTGACCTTCAGCTTCAGTATCTTCCAAAGAACAGTCAAGGTTGATTTTGTTACCTTAGCACAGGGGTCAGCAACCTTAAACACTGAGCCACAAAGGTCCTAACCAGAAGCCCCCTGTTCAATTCTGAAGCCAACTGAAAGTCCAGTTCCCCTACCATAGAGTCTCCTAGTGTGGCATCCTTTTTCCTCTGCCGACCGAAAGTCCGGTTCCCCCACCATAGTCTCCTCCTAGCACGGCATCCTTTTTCCTCTACCTGTCCTAACCAAAAGCCCTATCAATTGTGGAGCCGACTGGTGACAGGGAGCCACAGCAGAGGGATGAAAGAGCCACATGCGGCTCCAGAGCCACGGGTTGCTGACCCCTGCCCTAGCATCTACCTTCTTGTAAGATAAGACCATTGTTCTATGCTACCAAGGTTTTGGATACCTAGTTTTAGTTCGCTTTCGTAGGATACCCTTTCGCTTATTTTTGAAGTGTTGACTTTTTTCTTCTTCTGGAGGCCCAGTTGGCCTTGCAGCATGGTTTGTTTCTCCTTCCTGGTGTTGGGGTGTGGGTGGGGAAAGAGCAGAGGGCATCCTTGGCAGCTGCTCAACCATGCTGCATCCTGCCATGGTTGTTTCGGAAATAGTCATCCAAGTAGGTATTGCTAGTAATGCTTAGGACCCTCTCCTGAACTCCATTTCCTACCCTGTTTCCCCTAAAATAAGACATCCCCTGATAATAAGCCCAATTGGGCTTTTGAGTGCATGCACTAAAATAAGCTCCTCCCTGAAATAAGCCCTCTCTGAAAATATTTAACCACATGTGCAACCGGTCCCCACCATTTCCTCTGGTTTCTTCCATGCACCCCAAAATAATAAGACCTACCCGAAAATAAGGCCAAGCACTTATTTCGGGGTTCAAAAAATATAAGACAGGATCTTATTTTCAGGGAAACATGGTAAGTAGGACAACACCTGTGCATGTACAGACAGGTGCATCCATGGCTCGCCTGCTGGGACCTAGGGTGTATGACAATTCGCCATGGCCAAATCGCCGTGGCTAACTCACCAAGACCAACTGACTGCAGGACAAGAATTATACCAATATCGAAGAAAGGATAGGGGACAAGAGCAGGAAAGAAGATGAGAAAGGGGGAAAAGAGGGGAGGAGTGGGGGAGAGGAAGGGGAAGGAGGGGAAGGAGAGGAGAGGAGGAGGAAGAAAGTAGAAGAGGAGAGGAGGGAGGGGAAAGAAAGGAGAAGGTTTGTTGTGAAAAGAGGGAAAAAGAGAGGGTAGAAGAGCAACCCCAAATGTGATTAAAATGTCTTATTTTGAAGCTTTTGTTAGAAAAAAATATGTAACTATATGATCAATTATGGATAAGAGAATGTACATTTACATTATGTGTATAAGAAATAAAAATAAAAAACTTTTTTTCAAAAAAAAAAAAAAAGGAGAAGAAATAATGGAATAGAATCATTAAAGAAAGGAGGCCAAAGAAGGGGGCAGAATGAAATGCGTGCGGCAAAAATGAAAAGAATTGTAATTTATTTTAAATAATTAAATGGAATTGTTACATTGTCCCGCGGCGAGTTGGCCGTGGCAAATTGTCCCATTCCCCTTTTGAAGAGCTCTGCCTATTTGTGGGACCAAGCACAAGTGGTTGCTCCTTTTGTGTTGCTTTGCCACCTTTATTACAGCAATTTATCACTGCAATGCAGAGCAGATTCCAGGGCCATAAATGGACATCCCTCATGACACGAGCAAGATTAGAATTCTCAGCACTTGCAGCTTATCAGAGAGGAATGGGTCATTTTTGAAAAAAAAGATGTTGCCAAAAAGATGGGGAGGGAGGGAGGCATTTTAGCAATCTGGTTTGCCACAGACAGCAGTCTGCTTTGTCACAAGCTTCTTGTGTAACAGGAGAGGTGGGTTTCAGCAGGTTCTGACCAGTTCTGGAGAACCGGTAGCGGAAATTTTGAGCAGTTCGTAGAACCGGTAGTAAAAATTCTGACTGGCCCCGCTCCCATATATTCTCTGCCTCTCGAGTCCCAGCTGATCTTGAGGAAATGGGGATTTTGAGGTAACCTTCCCCTGGAGTGGGGTGGGAATGGAGATTTTACAGTATTCTTCCCCTGGAGTGGGGAGGGTGTTAAGGATATTGTTGTTGTGTTACCAACCAGCAGAGTGTAGAGCACAGAGAAACGTTGCTGAGAGCAATGAATAAGAGATGTGCAAACTGGTTTATCAAAAGTTTACTTTATAGTGAAAAAACAATCTCATAGTCTTTAAATCAATCCAAGTCTTTGCCAGTTAAATCAGTCCAGTGATACAAAAATCTTCTTACCACACAAACAGTAGTTGGTTAGAATAACAAACTCACTCTGGTTCACAAAGCACGATGGTAGCAGATCCATCCAACGATGATAGCACAATGTTTGGAATGGAGATTTTACAGTATCCTTCCCCTGCCATGCCCACCAATATATATATATATAAACAGGGAAGGTTTCTCATCCCAAGAAGCTCGTTCAGATCTGAGGAACGAGAAGATGTTTTCCTTTTTCCTTGAAGACGTTTTGCTTCTCATCCAAGAAGTTCCTTCAGTTCTTCAAACAAGAAGACTGACGACAGAGTACAGATTTAACCAGAGTTGGAAGGGACCTTGGAGGTCATCTAGTCCAGCCCAAGCAGGAGACCCTACCTAGACCATTTCTGACAGATGGCAGTCCAAGCTCTTCTTGAAAGCCTCCAGTGACATTTCGAAAGACATTTTTCAAAAGACATTTTTCTCCTTCCTTGCAGACATTTCACTTCTCTCGGATGAGAAGGGAAATGTTTTCAAGGGAAAAACAAGAAAGTTCAGTTTCTTTTTGCAAAAACAAAAAAACAAAAACAGAAAAGCACCCTTGGGACAGGTCAGGTGGAATTTAGGCTGGGGGACAGAAGTTGCAGTTGAGAATTGTCTGTGAACCATCTTGGTATTTTTCCGCAAGTGCACATTCTTTTCCCCACCCAATGGATGAACTTTTCAATCCCCCTCTGCATCTTCAGGTACCCTGGGAGAAGTTGTTGTGGGATGACAAACGCTTTCAGAGCCTCCTTAGAAGTTGGCTTCAGGGCATCTTCTGCTTTGAAGGGTGCATATTAGAAAACTTTGCCATTGCCTCCAGTCCTGGCTATTTCTGATTTTCTCCAGAGACGGCAAAGTCTTCAGTGCATGTTGTGAATTTTTGAAATGGAAAAGAAAAAGAGGTTAGGTTTGCTTTAGAATTTTTAAGGCAGATCAAAAAGTTAATTTCCTTTACTCACTTTCTTTCTCTCTCTTTCTCTTTTTGTAGTGTGTTCTCACAACACACTTTCACCAGCGGTGTCTAGTGGCTGTATTCACACAGCATTCTAAGCTTAGTTTCCTTCCTTCCTTTGCTTTGCAATTTGCATGATCCAGACCTGTTTGATACGTTTATGATTCAGTGTATTGCAGAAAGCTAGAAAATGAGCCAATTGGGTGAAACGTATTGTGCAAAGTCTGCCCTTAACAGAATAACAGAGTTGGAAGGAAGCTTGGAGGTCTTCTAGTCCAACCCCCTGCCTAAGCAGGAGACCCTATACCCATGATGGCGAACCTATGGCATGCGTGCCACAGGTGGCACGCGGAACCGTATCTGTGGGCACGCAAGCATTGCCCTAGCTGAGCTCCAACACACATGCGTTCACTGGCCACCTGATTTTCAGCCCTTCTGGGCCCACCGGATGTTGGGAAACGGGCTATTTCCAGCTTCCAGAGGGCCTCTGGGTGGGGATTGGGAAGGCAGTTTTTGCCCTCCCCAGACTCCTAGAAAGCCTCTGGAGTCTGGGGAGGGTGAAAAACGGGCCCACTGTTCCATCACTTGCCAAAAGCTGGGGGAGCGGGGGGGTCATGCACGCATGTGTGGGGTGCATTGAATTATGGGTGTGGGCACGCCCGCCCGCAAATCCCCCGCGCTCCCCCATTTTTGGCACGCGATAGCAAAAAGGTTAGCCGTCACTGCCCTATACCATTCTGGACAAATGGCTGTCAAATCTCTACTTAAAAACCTCCAATGTTGAAGGACCCACAACTTCTGAAGGCCAGCAGTTCCACTGGTTAATTATTCTCACTGTTAGGAAATTTCTCCTTAGCTCTAGATTACTTAGAATCTAGAAGCAATTTAGAACTAAGGAGAAATTTCCTGACAGTGAGAACAATTAATCAGTGGAACAACTTGCCTCCAGAAGTTGTGAATGCTCCAACATTGGAGGTTATTAAGAAGATGTTGGATAACCATTTGTCTGAAGTGGTGTAGGGTTTCCTGCCTAAGCAGGGGGTTGGACTAGAAGACCTCCGAGGTCCCTTCCAACTCTGTTATTCTATTCTAAAGCTCCCTTTCTCTAACAATTCACTATTCAACGCTCTTAGGTATGGAAATTAATGAAAAATATTATGAAAATAAAGGTGGAGAATGTGTGGCTGTGATATTAATGAAGCTCAAGAACACCTGAAGGACAACTGATATCCTACCTCTGAGGTAAATAATAAGAAAAACAAGCATATTTAAAGAAGGCAAGAGATTACTTTACTTTTTGTAAACTGGGACGGATGTCGCTTAACAATTTTGTGCCAAAAGACCAGAGAGAAGTGATAATTCGTGAATGAAACCATATCGGGAGAATTTGTATTTTGAGGAGGGATATCCAGGTTTGTGATTAGTTTCTCCTTGATTAGTTTCCATCCGTCGCTTCTTCTCCTGCCTTCAAGTGCTTTGGAGAATTGGCTGACCCCCTCTTCCTTATGGCAGCCCCTCAAATATTAGAAGACTGCTATCATGTCACCCTTGGTTCTCCTTTTTCACTGGATTGGACCTTGTGTACAAGGTCTTTCAAAAAGGAGCTATTGGTGTCCCTCTGAATTCAAGCCAGGGAAATGATTCCCCATCACAAGGATGCCATGCTTGGAAGCGAGCCATCTCTCATTTCTCGCTCTCTTTCCTTGCAGGTGAGTGTCTTGACCACTTTGGAACGGCGGTTCAACCTCCAGAGCGCTGACGTTGGGGTGATCGCCAGTAGCTTTGAGATTGGCAACTTGGTCCTCATCCTTTTTGTGAGCTACTTTGGTGCCCGGGGACACCGACCGCGTTTGATAGGATGCGGTGGGATCATTATGGCTTTGGGAGCCCTTCTCTCAGCTCTGCCAGAATTCCTCACCTATCAGTATGAGTACGAATCCGGAGAGATCCGATGGCGGGCTGAAGGGAGGGATGTCTGCGTAGTCAACGGATCCACTAGCGACGAGGGACCAGATCCTGATCGTATCTGCAGGAACAGGACTGCTACGAACATGATGTATTTGCTTCTCATCGGAGCACAAGTCCTTCTGGGGATCGGGGCAACTCCTGTGCAACCTTTGGGAGTCTCCTACATCGATGACCATGTGAAGCGGAAGGATTCTTCACTGTACATAGGTAAGGAGTGAGCCTTCCTTGCAAAGGTTTTCATTCATTTTATGATTGCTCTCCACCCAGAGTCAGTTGCTGAGATGGGCAGCTATACAAAACTGAATGAATGAATGAATGCATGCATGCAAATTTGTGGGGTGATTCATTTTCCCATTTTGGGTTAAAAGGTAAAAAGTAAAGGTTCTCCTCGCACATATGTGCCAGTTGTTCCCGACTCTAGGGGGAGGTGCTCATCTCCATTTCAAAGCCAAAGAGCCAGCGCTGCCCAAAGACGTCTCCATGATCATGTGGCTGGCATGACTCAATGCCAAAGGTGCACAGAACGCTGTTACCTTCCCACCAAAGGTGATCCCTATTTTTCTACTTGCATTTTTTACGTGCTTTTGAACTGCTAGATTGGCAGAAGCTGGGACAAGGAACGGGAGCTCACCCCATTACACGGCACTAGGGATTCGAACTGCAGAACTGCCAACCTTTCGATCGACAAGCTCAGTGTCTTAGCCACTGAGCCACCATGTTAACTTCATCCTAAATCAGAATTTTGTCTGATATTTTACCGGGTAATTTTGAAAAGAGGATTTTGGACAATCTGATTCTGCTTTTTCCTAGCTCCCATAATGTACAAGACAAATCCCCCCATTTACAGTGAATCAAGTTGTATATTATGATGCATTTGCGAATTGGGTTATTGTTCTGGCCATTGCACACTTAATATAACTAGAAAACAAGGACAACTAGAACAAGGTTCACTAGAAATCATACTAGTTCCTGTGTGAATGAATCATCTCTTTGGAATTTGCTCTTGAGGCAACTGATTTTAGATTCTCAGGTTGATCAACATTAAGCCTCCTGCCTTTTTTTCCCCTCTCCTAAAGAAGCTGTTGATTGATATTTCCAGTCTTTAGCTCATAAATACCTTCATCCCACTATTTTTCTGTTCAGTGGGCACTTGTAGGTATATCTTAGGAGGTGGGCAAGCATTTTAGAAGACATGGAAACGAGCCAAGAATATCTGTTGTTGGGACCTCAATGCAACTGGAGTCAGTCTCTGATTTCAATGGACTGTCATCATGGTGCTTTTATGGTGTTGGCTGTAGTGGAATAAGAACTTCCTGGTGAGGTTTGTGTTGGATCCTTCTGGTCCGTAGGGTTTTGGCAGATGTCTAAACATTTCTGGATATCTAGGAAATTCAAATCTAGTTGAGAACTTATCGTGTCTGCCCCAAAATCTAAGAAATTCCCATCTTAGGTTTTTTTTTTTCCCCTCCTACCAGACTGACTGGTGGTGGGCTTGTGAGAGAGGGAGCTGCTGGTGTGATGGACTACAGTGAAGTGGAAGTTTCCCAGGAAAGATATTCCAGCATAGTTTCTATAAGGTGTCACACTCAGTAGCTGTTGCTGAACAGCAAATTCCTCTGAATGAATAGAATAGAATAGAATAGAATAGAATAGAATAGAATAGAATAGAATAGAATAGAATAGAATAACAGAGTTGGAAGGGATCTTGGAGGTCTCCTAGTCCAACCCCCTGCTTAGGCAGGAAACCCTACACCACTTCAGACAAATGGTTATCCAACGTCTTCTTAAAAATTTCCAGTGTTGGGGCATTCACAACTTCTGGAGGCACGTTGTTCTAACTGTCAGGAAATTGTTCTAACTGTCAGGAAATTTCTCCTTAGTTCTAGGTTGCTTCGCTCCTTGGTTAGTTTCCATCCAAGGGAAGGGAAGGGAAGGGAAGGGAAGGGAAGGGAAGGGAAGGGAAGGGAAGGGAAGGGAAGGGAAGGGAAGGGAAGGGAAGGGAATAGAATAGAATAGAATAGGACCTTGGACGTCTTCTAGTCCAGCCCTCTGCTCAAGCAGGAGAACCTATACTGTCTATTTAGACAAGTGGCTGCCTAGTCTCCTCTTAAAAATCTCCAGTGATGGAGTGCCCATGATTTAGGAAGAGGAAGAGAGTAAGAAAGATAGCTACTTGTGAGGATCTCCCAAGTTATATAGTATCCATTAGGGTGGGAGTAGTAAAGATTTAGTCTGACAAGATTCTGTCTATTGCTGTAAACAGATAAAGAACTGAATGTTGGCTGAATTGCTTGGACTACATTAATAAGAAAAGGGGTGATTTGTCCTTAATGGTTTGGAAGGGTAACCCTGTGAAACGTGGAGGTCTAGGACAAGCAAGCTTAGTGCCTCTGAAATCCAGTTAGTTGGGAAGCAGCAATAGGAGAACACCGTTGTCCTTGCATCCTGCTTGTGATGCAGAAGCGCATCCATTGTGCTATGAGATATAAAAAAATAAAAACATGGCACCATCTGGATTAGATCACTGGGTATGAGAAGCTCTCATGAGCAGCACTGGGTCTTGGCAAATTAAAATGCATCAATAAACTGCAATGCATAGGTGGTAGGTGCCCTTTGCTGTGGGTGATTTTTCACTGGTCTGGAGATGCGTCCCTATCCTGAGGCTTTCCACAGCGAATACAATCTCGGATTTATTAAGGTACCCATTAAGTGTGCAACATAGTTTACAGGATGGTATTTGGCTTGGAGACCCTACATTACTATAAAGGTAAAGGTTCCCCTCGCACATATCTGCTAGTCGTTCCTGACTCTAGGGGGCGGTGCTCATCTCCGTTTCAAAGCCAAAGAGCCAGCGCTGTCCGAAGACGTCTCTGTGGTCATGTGGCCGGCATGATTAAACACCAAAGGCGCATGGAATGCTATTCCCTTCCCACCAAAGGTAGTCCTTATTTTTCTACTTGCATTTTTTACCTGCTTTAGAACTGCTAGGTTGGCAGAAGCTGGGACAAGTAACAGGAGCTCACCCTGTTATGCGGCACTGGGGATTTGAACTGCTGAACTGCCAACCTTTCGATCAACAAGCTCAGTGTCCTAGCCACTGAGCCATCGCATCCCTCTTTACATTACTATAGATCTTACAATCTTTTTGGACTGTTGCCTTCTGGCAGAAGATACAGGACAATTAAAACTCGGACCACACGTTTTCTGAATAGTTTTTATCCCAGAGCTATAATTGTACTCAACAATTAACTAAAGGGCCACCATCAGTGAGCTGTTGGACAGCATTGCTTGGTCTGTTGTGTGGATTTTTGGGTGGTTTAGGGGTGGGGAATTGTGGTGTGTTTGGGGATTGTTATGTGTGTTGGATCTGGTCTTTGGATGTTAAGTGAATTTCATTGTCTGGGTATACTGTGTATACATGTACAATGACAATAAAGTTATTATTATTATTATCTGCCAGGGTGGATTTGATTTAAATCGAGTTGATTTAAATCACAATTTAAATCATGATTTAAATCACTAGTAAAAAGGCTTGATTTAAATCAACTCGATTTAAATCATAATTTTTAAAGAGCAACTGTCATCTCTGCTACTCCTTTGACCCACTGTTGACTCACCAATAGTCCCAGTGTTGCAGAATATACAGCCTCATGCTACATAGCTAAGCTCCATTTCATGCTGAATAAACTAAATTATTTATGTATCTTAAATAGAAAACTATCCTATGATAGATTTTTACCCCAAAAGTTTTTTATTAAAATAAATTCGATAAAAAAAATCTGATTTAAATAAAAAAAATCTGATTTTTTTGATTTTTTTAAAAAAATCATTGATTTTTATCCACCCTGTTATCTGCTCTAGTAGTAGATCCTGGCAAGATTCAGTGTAGCAGCCACCAAATTCCATAGTCTCCGAACATACTACAATCAGCATTTTCCTTTCTGCTGCTTAAGAATCCCTCTTTTAATTTGGTCTTGGGAAAAGAATGTCTACTGCTGAGCAGAAGAATGGATATGTTGTGACTCACACAGAAAAAAAAAAAAGAGATGAATTAGACCAGAAGAACTTAAAAGTTTGCAACAGACCTCTTTTAGACGTGGAAGGTTTTGTATATATATCTTTGGCAGGATATGGAAACTGCTTGGGTAGGGAATGAAAAATTTCCAAAATGCAATTGTTCTTTGTGTTTGTAATTGGGAATGGCCTGGTGAAGATAACGATTCTGTTTGTTGAAGGTTGCTGGCATTTAACAGAACTAATTTTCTGTTAATAATCCTCTCGGGTTGACAACTGCAACGTGATTCATTAGGAAGATATTTTCCCCCCATGTTTTCTGTGAGCCGCATTTCTGCAGCCTTTTAAACTTCAGTCATATGGGTCATTTGAGACCGAGGTAGAAGTGATTGATTATGGTTGTCTAAAGAGAATGGAGCTACTTTTTCATTTTCATTGCTCTTAACGTTATGGAATATTCTTGGTTTTTTTTTAAAAGTCATTGGCCCATCTTAACGTCTGAAATTGCCCCTGTTCTTGGGAATTGAAAACAAATCTTTGCATTGATCTTGGGTGAACATTGGGGTTAGCCAAAAGACCGATCTCGGTGTCTTCCCATCTGCACGGTTCTTTCCTTGCCACATAACTAGTACCACACATTTGTGGTATGTCTGTTTCATATTTGTTGTTGTTGTTAGTCGTGTCCAACCCATCGCGACCCCATGGACAATGTTCCTCCAGGCCTTCCTGTCCTCTACCATCCCCTGGAGTCCATTTAAGCTCACACCAACTGCTTCAATGAGTCCATCCAGACACTTCGTTCTCTGCCGTCCCCTTCTTCTTTTGCCCCCGATCTTTCCCAGCATTAGGCTCTTCTCCAGTGAGTCCTTCCTTCTCATTAGGTGGCCAAAGCATTTGAGCTTCATCTTCAGGATCTGGCCTTCTAAAGAGCAGTCAGGGTTGATCTCCTCTAGGACTGACTTGCTTGTTCACCTTGCAGTCCAAGGGACTCGCAGGAGTCTTCTCCAGCACCAGAGTTCAAAGGACTCCATTCTTTGGCGCTCAACCTTCCTTATGGTCCAACTTTCACGGCCATCCATTGCAACTGGGAAAACCATAGCCTTGACTATACACACTTTTGTTGGCAGGGTGATGTCTCTGCTTTTTTAGTATGCTGTCTAGATCTGCCATGGCTTTCCTCCCCAGAGCGTCTTTTAATTTCTTGGCTGCAGTCCCCATGTGCGGTAATCTTGGAGCCCAGGAAAACAAAATCTGTCACTACCTCCATTTCTTCCCCATCTATTTGCCAGGAATTGAGAGGGCCGGGAGCCATGATCTTAGTTTTCTTAATGTTGAGTTCCAAGCCAACTTTTTCATATAGTCCTCAATTTACAACAATTCCTTTAGCGACAGTTTGAAGTTACCATGGCCCTGGAAAAAGTGACTTACAACTTGGTCTTCACCAGTGGTGGGTTGCTCCCCCCAGTTCGCACCGGTTCTATAGAACTGGTAGCAAAACTGGCAGGAGACTCCGCCCACCGACCCTGACATCATCAGAACACTTCTGCGCATGTGCAGAAGATTGCATGTGCACGCAGCCCTGTTGCAAACCGGTAGTAAAGGTAAGTAGAACCCACCCCTGGTCTTCACACTTACAACAGCCATCAGGGTTAATATGATAATGTAACTGGCTGGCACTGATGTCAGCCAGCTACAAATGGAATTAATTCAGAGATGTTTTCCTCAGGGTTACAAGGGTGGGGTCAGAGTTGTGCAATTCCTGGCAAGATCAAGGAAGCACAAACTGGATAGATTTCAGGAAAGTATCTTCAGTGCTGCTCTTGGAAACTGAAAAGAATTTCCGTGCCTCAATTAAGGGCATGTTTCTTACAGCAGAGGTCAGCTTCAAATGCTTATTCCTAGATTTCTCTCCGCTTGGGTTAAGTTGCGGTTTATGAAATAAGGTGCCGATGGACTCTCCATGACTATGAATATGCCTTGGGAAGGCCACACTTGGAACATTGCATCCGGTTTTGGTCGCCATGATATAAATCAAAGAGAGAAGCAACCTAGAACCAAGAAGAAATTTCCTGACAGTTAGAATAATTAATCGGCGGGACAACTTGCCTCAAGAAGTTGTGAATGCTCCAACACTGGAATTCTAAAAAACTTCCAGTGGTTTTTAAGAGTCTTAGATTGGACAACTATTTGTCTGAAATGATGTATATATGGTTTCCTGCCTAAGCAGGGGGTTGGATTAGAAGACTTCCAAGGTCCCTTCCAACCTATTCTATTCTATTCTATTCTATTCTATTCTATTCTATTCTATTCTATTCTATTCTATTCTACTCTACTCTACTCTACTCTACTCTACTCTACTCTACTCTACTTTATATAGGACATTGAAATTCTAGAAAGAGTGTAGAGAAGAGCAACAAAAATAATTAGGAGACTGAAGGCTAAAATATTGAGGAATGGTTGCAGGAATTGGGTATAACTAATTTAATGAAAAGAAGGATTAGGGGTGACGTGATAGCAGTGTTCCAATATCTAAGGGGCTGCCATAAAGAAGAGGGGGTCAAGCTATTCGCCAAAGCACCTGAGGGCAGGACAAGAAGCAATGGGTGGAAACTAATCAAGGAGAGAAGCTACCTAGAACTAAGGAGAAATTCCTGACAGTTAGAACAAATCAGTGGAACAACTTGCCTCCAGAAATTGTGGGTACTCCATCACTGGAGGTTTTTAAGTAGAGATTGGACAACCACTTGCCAGAAATTGTATAAAGTCTCCTGCTTGAGGAAGAGGTTGGACTAGAAAACCTCCAAGGTCCCTTCCAACTCTGAATAGTTATTCTGAATATTTTTTAATTGTGATCACTGATCAGAATTGCAAACAAAGTTGCAAATAGTAGACTCCTTGTCAGTCTTTGCCTTCCATCTCTTTCCCAGCCTCCTCATGAATTTCTCACATGCAGGAGGCGAATCAATGCAATCTCATTTTGACCCGCTGTCCTTGGGAATCAAGCTCTTTGCAGGTTAAAGTAATATTTGCATGCCGATGTGCAAATGAAAACACATTTGCACAGAATAGCAATTCCGATCCCGCTGTTCCCCAGATAGAATTTGTGTGTGCGGGTGTGCCTGTTGTGATATTGTTCAGAATCAACTGAACCTTTTTTTCTCCCTTTCATCATTTCTATGCTACAAACTCATTTATTTCATCTGACGTTGATGGTTATGATATCGTCTGTGGATCATCTCTAGGAGTGAGAGCTCGAGAGATTTCTTTGTAGCCAAACCTTGTCAAGAAGAGGATAGGATAGGAGACGATAGAATAGAATGCAGGATAGGATAGGATAGGATAGGATAGGATAGGATAGGATAGGATAGGATAGGATAGGATAGGATAGGATAGGATAGGATAGGATAGGATAGGATAGGATAGGATAGGATGCAGGATAGAATGCAGGATAGGATAGGATAGGATAGGATAGGATAGGATAGGATAGGATAGGATACGATAGAATAGAGTAGAGTAGAGTAGAGTAGAGTAGAGTAGAGTAGAGTAGAATAGAATAGAATAGAATAGAATAGAATAGAATAGAATAGAATAGAATAGAATAGAATAGAATAGAATAGAATAGAATAGAATATGGAGTGGAGTGGAGTGGAGTGGAGTGGAGTGGAGTGGAGTGGAACGGAACGGAACGGAACGGAACGGAACAGAAAGAACAGAACAGAACAGAATTCTTTATTGGCCAAACGTGATTGGACACACAAGGAATTGCCTATGAAGGCTTTAAGCTAGAGAGTATGCAATATTGTGCCCACAGGCAGCAAAGCAAACTGCCTGCTTCCAGCATCATCTTTATTTCCAGATAAATGCTCCCAGGCTCCAGTTTTTAACTAGGAATATAATGAGAGAATCCGCAGAGCATGACCCATGGACCATTTTCCATCTATCAAACCCTACGAAGCAGGCCAGACTAAGAAAGGCACCCCACGGAAGACTAAAAATGACTGTAATGATTAGGTATAATAACCGAATCTTGCAAATTGGACTGTGCGCTCCTTCCTCCCTCTTTTATATCCATGTGAATTGGGTTTTTTGTTTTTTTTTATCTTAGATGTTTTCAAAAAGTTCCCCCTCATTCGGACTCAAAGCACAGATCTGTTGTCATTACTTTCTTGCTTTACTCCCTTTCTCCATCAAATTCAACCTCAGGTCAAGGGCAAATATTCAGGAACATTCATTGAGTTGAAAGCACAGCAGAGTTTATTATTACTCCCTATACAAAGGAATCTAGAGAACTAATAGTCAGAGCTAAACTGGTGCTAGATAAGAGTCAGTGGAATTCACAGGGGGCTGGGCTTGGGTTTCTTAGGCCAATGCAATGACTCCAAACGGATGACACGTTTGACTCTGCTTTCCAACTCAGTCTGCACTTCTGCTGTACCTCTTTATTCTCTACACCACCCCTTTAATCACAGCTCTCTTCAGATCATAGCAATAGCAATAGCACTTAGATTTATATACCACTTTACAGTGCTTTACAGCCCTCTCTAAAGGGATGCGATGGCTCAGTGGCTAAGATACTGAGCTTGTCGATCGCAAGGTCGGCAGTTCAGCGGTTCGAATCCCTAGTGCTGCGTAATGGTCTGAGCTCCCGTGACTTGTCCCAGCTTCTGCCAACCTAGCAGTTCGAAAGCACAAAAAAAATGCAAGTAGAAAAATAGGGACCATCTTTGGTGGGAAGATAACTGTGTTCCATGCGCCTTTGGCATTTAGTCATGGCGGCCACATGACCACGGAGACGTCTTCGGACAGCGCTGGCTCTTCAGCTTAGAAACAGAGATGAGCAACATCCCCTAGAGTCAGGAATGACTAGCACATATGTGGGAAACCTTTACCTTTACAGCTCTCTCTAAGCGGTTTACAGAGTCAGCCTGTTGCCTCCAACAATCTGGGTCCTCCTTTTACCCACCTGGGAAGGATGGAAGGCTGAGTCAATCTTGAGCCTAGTGAGATTTGAATGGCCAGATTGCAGGCAGCTGGCAGGCAGCAGAAATAGCCTGCAGTACTGCACTCTAACCACTGCACCACCCCGTAATGTGACCAGGAGGAGAGCTTAGAATGCAGCAGACACCAGCATCCCAAGTCAATACCCAATAAGGATTCTTTGAGTAGAATTCTTCTTTTCTGTAGCCCGTAGTCAATTCCGAGCCATTTTTTTTAAAAAAAATTTCCAGCTTTATGCCAGTCCAAATTCGATCCTCTTCTCTGGGGTTTTCAGAGAGTCCTCCTGCTGATGAGCAGATGGACAGAATCCCGAGACTCTTCCCGTAGATGCTTTCCCACATGCTGCTGGAATGGACAGAATAAAAATGGCAGATGACTGGAGTGTGGAGGCTGATGCCCTTGGCCTGAAAGGATATCAGACTGCCAGCAAACCCAGAAATATAAGAAATATATTATTACAATGCTGTAATAATAAGAGCAACCAAGAGAGACTGGGTAATTGGCTTTTCTTTGAACTATTTTGTGAGTCAACAAGTGGTTCCAATAGCATCTCCCTCCCTTTCCCTCTCTCTCCCTCCCTCCTTCTTCCTCCCTCCTTCCCTCCCTCTCCCTCCCTCCCTCTCTCTCTTCAAGCATGCTCTTAAATCATCGCACTGACTGAGTGATTCTATAAATCTGGCTCTCCGATATCCATCCCATTCACTGCATAAAACAACTGAGATTGGCAAGAAATGGATAAAGTTTCTCTTAGAGGCTGCTCTTGTTCAAAATCCTATCCAGTTGCTGCCTCTAATTAGGAATATTTAAATCTGCCCATTTTCGGTCCCCCCCCCCACTTTCTTATCTTTGCAATAATCTCAAATTTGTTTCCAATACAACTCCTGGCATTTTTGCAAAAAACAAAACAAAAACAACCCTTCCATACATCATTTTCACGAATACATATATTTTCAGAAGCCTTTTTTGTAATATGTATACAATACATATTTAAATTGCTGGAGAACTAGACTGCGAAAATGCAGGGGGGGAGGGATGGAAATTTAGGTTGATTTGGTTTGGCAATGCAAGAATAATTGAGCTTGTATTCATACGTAAGCACAATACTCCTATTCCATGTAGGCCTTCTGCTCTTTTTTGCAGTTCTTTTTTTTGCTTTTCCAATTGTCACTTTGTTTGATAAATGCAAAACTTGTTGATTACCTTCCTAGGCTATGCCTTGCTGATTTAACCAAATCAAAAGCTTTTTATAGACTGTCTGTTCCTTTCATATAAAACATTTTATGTTGTACCTCATCGACAACACTGTGATAGCAGATGTAAAATATTGAGCCTGTAAACTAGATGGCAAAGATAGAGTTGTCTCTCTGTGTTTGTGTTTTTGTGTGTGTGCGAGAGAGAGAGAGAGGGAGGGAGGGAGGGAGTGGGGGGAGAGAGAGAGAGGGAGAGAGGGAGAGAGGGAAAGAGAGGGAGAGGGAGAGAGGAGACAAAGGGAGAGGGAGAGAGAGAGAGGGAAAGAGGGGGGAAGCGGGAGTGGGACGGAGAGGGAGAGAGGGAGGGAAAGAGGGAGGGAGAGGGAGGGAGAGGGAGAGAGGGAGAGAGAGAGGGAAAGAGAGGGAGAGAGGGAGGGAGGGAGGGAGGGAGAGAGAGAGAGAGAGAGAGAGATCCATATTCCTGCCAAATAAACTATGCGGATACGTTGACGAGCTCAGCCGCAATCAACCTAAACCTAGAGAAAAGGTTTCTTGACTTCTTATCGTGCAAAAGGCACAATATTTTTTTTATGGGAAGTGCTTGACCACATCCTTTTAAAAAATAATTTCTGATAATAACTGTTGTTTCCGGTTTGTGCATCATCCCCCACCCCCTTCGGGCTGCTAAAGAACATGCTTCGACTTCCAAATCATGCAAACCCATTAGGGGCCTTGACTGGTTTTATCTTGGTTCAGTGGATGGTGCCTTCCATACATCAAGATTAAACAAACCCTGGTTTAGGAGAGTACCTGAATGTGTCCTTGGAGAAGGCAGACATTTTGGACAGCATGTTGAACAACAGGAAGTCTTTATCTCAATGCTTGACATTTTCATAGAACTCAACAAAAAAAGAAGTAAAAAGAGGCATCGAGGATTTGAACCTTTCAGAAAATTGGGGGGGGGGCAGGAAACTTACTTAGGAAGTCCCTATGTCAGTTCTTAATTTCTAATGCCATGTTCTTTGCTGGCTGGTGTCAATTTCAATCCCAGAGATGAGACAATAAACTCCAGTTGAAATCTTTTATTTGTTTGCCTCTAACAGACAGAATCTTGCCAAACTAAAGCTATAACTTTCAGAGCTACTAGATTCATCTGAAAGATTCTAGGTCACTGATGGCGAACCTTTTCGGCACAGAAACCCGGAAGGGGAACGGGTAACACCGCGTGTGCCAGGTGACATGGCTCTGTGTGCCACTTCAGGCACGCGTGCCATAGATTTGCCATCACAGTTCTAGGTTATGGCTATTCTGAACTCTTCCCCACTCCCCCATCCAGCTTGGAACTGCACAGTCTCTTAATCCAGGTCTTTTTCTCAGAAAGCTCTCTTGGCCCAATCTTCCTTCTCTACTGTGGCAGGTGCTCTGTTCTATCACACTACCAAGAGCCTTGGTAGTATAGTGGTCTACAGTGGCCTGCTATTAAGCTGGTTATTAAGACCAGCTGCCTGCAATTACTGCAGGTTCGAATCTCGCCAAGGCTCAAGGTTGACTCAGCCTTCCATCCTTTCTAAGGTAGGTAAATTGAGGACCCAGTTTGTGGGGGCAATAAGCTGACTTTGTATAAATATACGAAAGGATGAAGGCTATTGCTGAGCACATTGTAAGCCGCCCTGAATCTCCGGAGAAGGGCGGCATATAAATCAAATTAAAAAACAAAACAAAAAAACACTGGGATAGACTACCGCATCCCTCCAGCACTGGTTTAAGTCGGAAAATGAAGCGATTGCTCATCAATTAATTAATTGGGAAACTCCTTTCCACATTGAAGGGGAATTTGTTAGGGATGCTTTTATCAAATTAAAAAAAAAAGGGGGAGAGAGAGAAATGCACTGCATCATCACAACTCTGGGCCTGCGGTCTCCTACTGCAGTTGCTCGACTTCATTTTGCTAAGAGCTTCTCTGCAGAGTGAACTGAGTAAGCAAGGTGGGCAACAGGCAGAAGACACAAAGGATGGATCAACCCTCTGTTTTGCAAGACCACTGACCTTTTTTTTTTTTGCTGATGCACCAATCAGGGGAAAGTCCCAGTGAGTTTGTAGATTGCCGTTAGAAGATTCTGCAACCTGAATAGGGCTTAATTTGTACATTTTGCTGGGGTGAGTTGTAGCTGAGCAGGTCATATTCTCCTTATATGGGCAATGTCCACATAACTGTCAGCTTTGGAAGCCATATTAGGCTGGAAGCTCCGAAGCTGCCACCTTCTCGTGTGTGGGAAAGTAGGAGGAGGGATTTATTTGAGGGTTTGTATTTAGACAAAATAGCATTCTTCCCGTCAATCAAGGTCAGGATGAGTCTGCATCTGGAGAAGGAATGGTTGGAATCAGTGGTGGGTTTCAATTTTTTTTACTACCGGTTCTGTGGGTGTGGCTTGATGGGCGTGACATGGCTTGATGGGCGTGACATGGCTTGGTGGGTGTGGCTTGGTGGGCGTGGCAGGGAAAGGATACCACAAAATCTCCATTCCCACTCCACTCTGGGGCCAGCCAGAGGTGGTATTTGCCAGTTCTCCGTACTGCTCAAAATTTCTGCTACCGGTTCTCCAGAACCTGTCACAACCTGCTGGATTTCACCTCTGGCGGAAACTAATCAAGGAGAGAAGCAACCTAGAACTAAGGAGAAATTTCCTGACAGTTAGAACAATTAATCTGTGGAACGACTTGCCTCCAGAAGTTGTGAATGCTCCAGCACTGGAAGTTTTTAAGAAGAGATTGGATAACCATTTGTCTGAAGTGGTGTAGGGTTTCCTGCCTGGGCAGGGGGTTGGACTAGAAGACCTCTAAGGTCCCTTCCAACTCTGTTATTCTATTCTATTCTATTCTATTCTATTCTATTCTATTCTATTCTATTCTATTCTATTCTATCCTATCCTATCCTATCCTATCCTATCCTATCCTATCCACAGGGTTTCTACTTCTGTTTCCAGGACTAAGCTGATTTTCAGCTTTTAACATTTCGTTTGCAAAAGGAAGGAAAGTGATAAAAAATAAAACAGCAATAAATCACCAAAATTGCCTGATCCCTGCTGATCCTTGATGTACAGTTGCAGGGCCTTTATTTGCCTTTCGGAGATGAATGCCCTATTGTGTGCTTACATTCCGTCAAAAGCTTTATCTATTTTGGAATTAGCCTTGAACCATCCTTCAGTTGTGTCAAATGGTTGGACAAGCTCCACCTCTTTTGTCTATCCATCACGATGCTGCGGTACTGTTTGGAAAAGAACAAAGCTTATGTTCCAGTAGGGATCTCTGAAAAGAGCCGATTTTGCACAACAAAGACTGCCCCAAGACATTGACCCAGGTTTAACATTGACCAAACCTATCCTGCTGTCTGAATTCTTAGCTGACCCATTCAGATTAAACATGCTGTGTAAACAGAGTCCAGGGATGTCCACAGGGCAGAGAAAGTTTTTAAAAAGTCAAGGTGGTGGCAACATGATCGCACCATCCAAAACCTGCCTCCATGTTCAATTGCATTATGATCATGAACGTCTATGGCAGTGTTTTTCACCCTTGGTAGCTTGAAGATGGGTGGACTTCAACTCCCAGAATCCCCCAGCCAGCAGAGTTCATTTCCTGATCTTGCTAGACTAATGTCAGCTTGCAAAGCTTTCAAGTTGCCATGAGCAGGATGGAGGGAGAACTGAAGTGAATTCCATACATACTTCCTGACAGCAATCAGAAGGAAGGTCTTAGGTTTCACAGCCAGCCAAAGTGGTTAATTGGAGAATGTGATTTATGACATGGCCAGAGAGGAGGGGAGAGACAGGCTCATAAGGGAACGTAAATCTACGTAGGATCAGTCCTAACTGCATCCGAGTATTGCCGGAACGTTGCTCCTAATAAATGACTATATTTCCTTTGAAGTTTGGATCATGGCTCATGAATTAATTAGGGCATCTTTCGGAAACTTGACAACTAAATCTTAAGGTAAAGGTAAAGGTTCCCCTTGCACTTATGTGCTGGTCGTTCCCGATTCTAAGGGGCAGTGTTCATCTCCGTTTCAAAGCTGAAGAGCCAGCGCTGTCCGAAGACGTCTCCGTGGTCATGTGGCCGGCATGACTCAATGCCAAAGGTGCACAGAACGCTGTTCCCTTCCCACCAAAGGTGGTCCTTATTTTTCTACTTGCATTTTTATGTGCTTTTGAACTGCTAGGTTGGCAGAAGCTGGGACAAGTAACGGGAGCTCAGACGGTTACTCAGCACTAGGGATTCAAACTGCTGAACTGCCGATCTTTCGATTGAGAAGCTCAGCGTCTTAGCCATTGAGCCACCGCGTCCCAGACTAAATCTTAAAGCTGAGTTATAAAAAATAAAAGCACCCCACATAATTGCAATCAGGGTGGATTTGATTTAAATCGAGTTGATTTAAATCACAATTTAAATCACGATTTAAATCACTAGTAAAAAGGCTTGATTTAAATCAACTCGATTTAAATCATATTTTTTAAAGAGCAACTGTCATCTCTGCTACTCCTTTGACCCACTGTTGACTCACCGATAGTCCCAGTGTTGCAGAATATACAGCCTCATGCTACATAACTAAGCTCCATTTCATGCTGAATAAACTAAATTATTTATGTATCTTAAATAGAAAACTATCTTACAATAGATTTTTACCCCAAAAGTTTTTTATTAAAATAAATTTGATAAAAATAAAAAAAATCTGATTTAAATCAAAAAAATCTGATTTAAATCAAAAAAATCTGATTTTTTTGATTTTTTAAAAAAAATCATTGATTTTTATCCACCCTGATTGCAATATTCACTTCACTTGCAATGCCCCAATGTGCTGTATTGTGGCTTACCGTGATCTGATTCATGTTGATCCTATCAAGGACTAGGGGTGACTCAATATCGGTCTTCCAATATTTTTGAGGGGCTGTCCCAGAGAGGACCTATTCTGCAAAACACCTAAGGGCAGGACAAGAAATAATGGATGGGAACTTCCCAAGGAAAGATCCAACCTAGAGCTAAAAGAGAATTTCCCTGTCAGTGGAGACAAGTCACCAGTGGAACAGCTTGCCTCCAGAAGTGGTGAGTTCTCCATCACTGGAGGTTTTTAAGGAGAGATTGGACAACCATTTGTCCAGAATGATATAAGGTCTCCTGCTTGGACAGGGGGGTGAACTAGAAGTCCTCCAAGGTCCCTTCCATCTACAAGAATCTGTATTCTTGTAGAATTCCAGTGGGTCAAAACTAAAGTCATACATTTTTTTTAAAAAAAAATTATTACATGTATAATAAACACACAAAAAACACATACACATACAAATGCGACAAATACGATATTAATAACATAAATGACATCTAAACGTAGTGTCTGATTTTATTTGACATCAGTAACTTAAATTCGTCAATATATATTCCTTCCTCTCGCCTTATATAACGATATTATTTTTTAATCTTTAATTATAGTCCACTAGGAGAAGGGCGGTGTACAATTTGAATAAATAAATAAATTATGGGTTGTTATATCTTATTTGGTACAGAATTTTGTTTTACTCTTTTAGGATCCTCTTTTGGTTTTGTTTTTCCCCTCTAACCATTGATACCACCTTTGCCAAACCAGGTAGTAGTCACATTCTTCCTTTCCTTGAATTTCCTTGGTGAGTCTGTCCATCTCAGCACATTCCATAAAATCATACAATTTATAATGATATTACCTGACAAAAAGAGATCTGCAGGCAGAGTCGCAGAACTGCGGGGATTAGAACTGGGAAGTGAGTCTTATCTACTTGTCAGGAAACATAATCAAGAAACGATTTAGTCTCAAGATGTGGCAATACTATTCTTTTTTTTTTTTTTTGGTGGTGGTGGTTATTTCCCTTTCGGATGCAAGCTGTTCTGAGAAGCCTGACTAACGTATATTTTTATTGCCCAGGCTGAAGGCGCATTTCTCAAAAGGTTGTGCCTTGGTCATAAAGAGCTTGTTGTTGTAGCATCTGGTTGCAACCAGAGCAACCGGCGCATTGTCCTTTGTTCCAGAACAATGAGTTTATTATGTATTTTCTCCCTCTTTTTCTCCCCTCGCTTCCTCCCCTTCCACCTGGGAGATCTGTGGTCCTGGTAGGATCATATATTTAAAGTCCACAGCACCCTTGTCACACTTAGGCCAGCTTCCAGAGGCTTCTTTGGCTCCTGGTGCTTATGTTTGCAATCAGTTTCTTCTAATTCAAAACTCTCCATGTTGTCCATCTCTAAACAGGTGGTTAGGGATGGAGCCCATGATCTGTGTTGTGACCCACCAGCGGCCTGCGCGGATCATGGCTGATCCCGATGAAGAGGAGGCTGGTGTGGTGTCGCGCCAGCAGTCTGCACAGCCAGCGCTCACATCGGACAGTGAGGAGGCTGAAGAGGATGTGATGCCAGAGGCAGAGACTCAGCCAGGGCCTTCCACTGGAGAGAGCGAAGTGGAGGAGCCTCTCCTCAATGCTCGAGCACGCAGGGCTGCCAAAAGGCAGGAGTGGGTACTCAGGAGGAGGAGGTCTACTCGAGAGTAGGGCTTGAGGATAATTGGCCATTCCCTTAGCCTATTTAAGTCGCACGCAGCTAGTGCGTTCTTGCTGGAAACAACTCGTATTATTATCAGAGTATTTTGATTTATCATATCTTGTTTTCTGGGCTGGTTGCCAACCTTTGCCGGTCTTGTTTATTCTTGCTACTTAATAAATTTGAGAAGGACCATTGGTGTGTGTCAATATCCTCGGAAATCTGGAGCTGGGGCAGAACAATCTGAGGCTATGGTTCTCCAAAGATGGAGCACCAAATACAAGCAGAGCTTTTCCAGAGCTTTTACTGACCAGATGAACTGCAAAAGCTCATGTCCCGTTCGCTTCTCTTTTATGTCTTCTGGGAGGGGCCAATTATCTCCAAGCCTTACTTCCAAGTCGGCCCTGATTTCTTAATTGTTCCTGTCTCCTGACAGCTCTGTGCATGTACACACTGGGAACAGGCTCACGCTGTTCTTCTGCCTCGCTGATATCAGACTCTGGGGACTCCGGAGGCAGCAAAGAACTACCAGATGGCCTTGGCCCCCTCTCTGCCTCCGACTCAGAGCCCTCATCTGAGCCTTCCCCAGACTCCAGGACTGGCTCATGTTCCTCCCCAACCTCTTCACTGTCCAAATCTGCTGCCAGCTCTGCTGGCCACTGGCGGGCCACAACAGAAACACTTCATTTTGAGGGAATACTATTCCCTCCTTTATTATAGCCAAAGATAGTTGAGGGGTGATCTTGAACAGAAGTAGAGGAGGTTGGTTAAAAACTTGGATTACAAAACAGTTTGGGCTACAAAATAAAGGCTTCTCAATCGGTTTTGAGAATTACTGTTCCATCTGACGATTTGTCCATTTCATACATAGAAATCCTATGTCTTAATACTCGTTGTGAATTAGGTATTTTTAAATGGGAATTTTGCCTCAGGGAGGGGAATGGAGAGAAGAGCCAGTTTGGCATAGTGGTTAAGGCACCAGACCAGAAATTGGGAGACCAAGAGTTCTAGTCCTACCTTAGGCCCAAAGCCAGCCAGATAATCTTCGGTCGTTCATTCTCTTTCAGCCCTAGGGAGAAAGCAATTGGCAAACAACTTCTGATAAAACTTGCACTGCAACTGTAGGGACTAGTTTAGGCAGTTGCTATGAATAATAATAATAATAAAATGATTGAAGAGACAACTACATACTCTCAGGATGATGGAGAAAAGCCAGAGCCCCTGGGGCTAATTTTTAACTTTTGAGCTCCTTTGGAGACCCAGAAGCACCCTTGTCAAAAATTAGTAGTATTTTGTGTCAGAAATACCTGAAAGCTGTAGCCTGAAACTAATACAATGATACCTTGGTATTCAACTGCTTTGAAACTCATTGAATTTGGCACTCAACACATTTTCATGTGAAAATTTTGTCCCAGTACTCATCATTTGTTTGGTACTCAATGCACAAGATAGAACTTGTCGATGTCGGCTACCTTGTGTCTCACTACATTATTCCTTATGGGAAATATTTGTTTGGTACTCATCCCAGAATCCAATTGATGATGAGTACATAGGTACCTAGGTACCTAAGGACACAATCTTCCTTAATGGCTTCTGTGGCTTGTAGAAATACCGTTAAAGTCATCACAGTCATTTTGAAAGCCATGTACAGAATATTAAAAACGGTTAAATATAACAACGTTAGACTATTGAAAGGCTGAATAGATTCATTCTGAGATAGCTTCTGACTTGTGCTAAGGAGGGATCTTCCTCTGGCTTTCCTTCCACAACATGATTCAAAGCAGGGGTGGGTTCTACTTACCTTTATTACCAGTTCGCAACGAGACCATGCGTGCACGTGTGTGTGCACATGTACGCATGTACAGAAACTTGCTGATGATGTCAGGGTCGGTGGGCACAGTCTCCTGCTGGTTTTACTACCGGTTCTTGTGAACCGGTCCAAACCGGGGGGCAACCCACCACTGATTCAAAGTTCCCGAAGGTCTCACGTGCCAATTTCATAACCCTTTAGTCAGTTTCAGAATGCCATAGAAAACACCCAGTTTAATTTTCCTTGCTTTTATGAATGCTACCTGTCTGCCAGATGATCTTGCAGCCTTAAATCATGTTGTACTGGGAACATATGGAAGCTGCAATTACCTGAATCATTGTTCCTAAAAGCCTATGTATTTTTAAGAGAAAATGGGATTAGGAGGAAAGTGCCAAAGCTTCACCTAGGACATGGCAGTTAATCTCTTTGGAAAGTTAGCCATCACTTTTATAAAGAACCTTGGAGAAACTATACAATGACAGTTATATAATATTGATTTAAGCCAAGGAGAAGAAGAAAATGTTGGAGAAGGGGGAATATACTCACTCCGACATAACTTGGCATAAGAGAGGGACAAGGGAACTATGTTAAGTTTTCAAGATTCTGTTACTAGAGAGTTTGACTACCCTACAAATGGATCTTGAGCCTCTTTGGAAGTTCTAGCAAGAGAGTACAGCTATTGCAGTGGTGAAATCCATTTTTTTTTCTACCAGTTCTGTGGGCATGGCTTGGTGGGCGTGATCTGGCTTGGTGGGTGTGGCAGGGGAAAGATACTACAAAATCCCCATTCCCTTCCCATTCCTGGGGGAAGGATATTGCAAAATCACCATTCCCTCCCCACTCTGGGGCCAGCCAGAGGTGGTATTTGCCGGTTCTCCAAGCTACTCAAAATTTCCACTACAGGTTTTCCAAACTGCTCAAAATTTCTGCTACTGGTTCTCCAGAACCTGTCAGAACCTGCTGGATTTCACCCCTGAGCTATTGTATATCCTTGACTGAAGTCCTATCTATGATGGCTTTCTTCTTCCACCAAGCATGAAGTTTCTAGAGGGATGTTCATGGAGCAGTGAGGGAGAAAAAGGACATCCACCTTCACATCTAGATTGTCTGAATCAACCCTGAAGATCAGTGGGGTGACAGATGTTGCAGCCAGATCACCTTCCCATCTGCTATAAAGTAGAGTTTGAGTCATTCTTGAGGAATCTGTTTCCTGAGCTACAGCCAAGGCTTCAGTCAGACAAGAAATAACTCGCCCACAGAAGGAACAGAGGTGGAGAAAGGACCTTAGAAAGGACCCTCCCTACTTCTGTAGGACACATAGGCAAGGCAGGGGTTTTTCAAACTTGCAAGATTCTGTTACTGTAATCTTACATTAAAGTTACTGATAGTACCTATGGTTTTGGTTTCCCATCTGGACTAACTCCAAGGGTTGATATAGAGTGTCCCAAGGGTTGGGACAACTCCAAGGGTTGATATAGAGTGTCAAACTCAAGGCCTGGGGGCCGGATCTGGCTTGCGGGGTGCTTAGCTCTGGCCCATAGGGCTGCCCTGGAAATAGTGAAGGACTGGCCCACAGTTCCTCTACCAGCGAACATGGAGCTCGGGAGGACTGTATGTGGCCCTCCCGAATGTTGTTTTCGCTAGCAGAGGGTTGCAGGAGGCCGTCACAGCGAAAAACGGAGCTCGGGAGCCTGTTTTTGCTGTCAGAGTGCTGAGATCACCACAGGCACCCCCGACATGAGTGACATCGAGCTGGCCAACCCACCCTGGGCATGCCCCCCCGACCCCTCCAGGTCAAACAGAACCCTGATGCGGCCCTCAATGAAATCGAGTTTGACACCCCTTATATAGAGGATTAAAGCTTCCATTGGCATCTTGCAGGCATCTGATGAAATGAACTGCAGTTTGTCAAAATTTCTACCTGTAAATAAAATTATCAGCTGCTACATGACTCCTGAATTTTTTTTTTTTGTCACCCTAAGTTAATGCAGCTTTCCTCCTACAGCGTCTACGACTTGGTTAGCTTGTCACGTTATGAACTAGAGCTTTCCATGCCAGACGAGATTTTGTTTAGGACTTATTTATTTGATCAGGTTTTTTTTTCAGCTCAACTGGAAAATTTATCATTTATTTGCTGTAACCTGCCTGAGATTCTAAGACTCTCAGGCAGGTTACAGCAATTAAAATTATAAATACCCTAATGGCATAAATTGAAGTTGTGAACATAAAAACAGCAATGATAATAAATCACCTTTTCCTCCAAGATGGATGCAAATAAAAATGTAACCACAGTCCAAAGCCTACTGAGATAAACTGTGTTTAAAAATCTTCTTAAAATGGGGAGGGGGACTAAAATGCAGGAGTAAGGGTCTTCCAAGAAAAGGAAGTCATTTTATCGTCTGTGTTCCACTCACTTTAGAGAAAGGGGTGAGACTCTTAACAAATTTTTTTGAGGTGTTCTTACCAGGTGGACACATAAAAACCCCAGAAAGTATTCAAATCAGGGGTGCTATTCAGCAGGTTCTGGAGAACTGGTAGCGGAAATTTTGAGTAGTTTGGAGAACCGGAAAATATCACCTCTGGCTGGCCCCAGAGAGGGGAGGGAATGGAGATTTTGCAATATTCCTCCCCTAGGAGTGGGGAGGGAATAGGGATTTTGCAGTATCCTTCCCCTGCCATGCCCACCAAGCCACGCCCACCAAACCACATCCCGCCCACCAAGCCACTCCCATAGAACCAGTAGTAAAAAAATTTGAATTCCACCACTGACTCAAATACATACAGTAATTCAGAAGATTGCAAAGATCAATATACAAATGAAACCTTTTCTTTGATGGAGAAATGATTGGAAAAACATTATGGGGCTTTGTTTTTATGCATGATAACTGCAGTGAGATTGTTATATGCCCAAGACAGATTTGATGCTACCCCTAATGGATGATAGAACTTGTTGGGATGGCCAAGTTGACTGCTTGGGTCAAAGGAAAGACATTATCTATATTTGTTGCTGTCTGGAAACCCCTTATAGACTTTTTCGATGAATAATGAGCTTGGATTATTAGCATCAAATCGATTATAGAAAAAAATTAAGGTACTTTGTAACCGTAGAGTGAGAGCAACAGTATATATTTATCACTGCTGTTTAAAAAAAAAATCAGCAGCTACCTTATATTTTCTTCCTTTTCTTATTCAGCACTTTTGGCTTTCTTTTTTCTTCCTTGCCTTTATCCCATTTTAATTTTTTAATTAGCTTTTATCTTTCATTATTAAAAAATAATAATAATAAAATCATCTTGAAAAAAACCCAGGGGAAAGATTTAATTCCAACAATAGATTTTTACTTTTATCCTGCTCAGGATGAAAGTAAATAGATTAGGAATATTGTCTTATAAAAAAGGGCGATGAAATGATTACTGTGCACAATTGTCGATTGGAGCCCGACGTTGTATCTTTGAGTACCAGGTGCCCCTGTCCACTTATGGGAAAGGACTTGTGTCTCGTCTTGTACACTTCAGGGTGTTGGTGACCACATTTAGAGTGCTCCATGGCTTAGGGCCGGGATATTTACAGGACCGCCTTCTACCACCGAGAGCCTCCCACCGGCCAGTACGCTCCCACAGAGAGGGGCTCCTCTGGGTGCCATCAGCCAAACAATGCCAACTGGTGGCCCCCAGGGGGAGAGCTTTCTCTGTGGGAGCACCTGCCCTCTGGAACGAGCTCCCCCCCGGAGATACGGACGATTCCAAACTTACGTACTTTCTGTCAGGCCCTCAAAACCTTTTTATTTCATCAAGTCGGGCTGGCCTAATCTCTCCAATTGTGTATTTTAATTTGGATTTTTAATGGGGGATTTTAACTGTCGGGCCAAATTGTTTAATTCATTTTTAAATTGTTTTTATATTTTGTATTTGATGTTTTGTTTTTTACTTCTGGCTGTTCACCACCCTGAGTCCTTCAGGAGAAGGGCGGTATATAAATTTAAATATTAAATTAAATTAAATTAAACTATCTGTCGGAGATGACCTGGGCTGAGCCTGAGGGAGGGGTCAAACGCTTCATCAGTCATGAGTCCCTGTGTGACCACAAGAGTCCAGCCCAGCATGGATTCCTTCTATTCTTAACTCCTGCTAATTTCCTTTGATTCTTGTAGAGAATTTAAGCTAACAATAAATCTTTATACACATTTGAACTGCCTGGACCTCTTGATTTCCCTGATGTCTGACACTACTGGGAGGTACTAGGCTGAGTTGTTGATATTAGGATACTGAACTCCATATTCCTTTGGTCTAATTGAGTAGGGACTACTCTTCAATTCTTCTGAGGTGCTATTTTGATCTTGCTTTCTTTCTCAAATCATATTTCTGATGCCGTTTTGAGAGCTGAGGGTTTTTTTTTTTCATTGTTGGGTTTCATCTCCATCCTGATTTCTGCCCTGATGGCTCCTAATGTAATAACTTTCCCAGCGCCGTGATAAATCCAGCGTGGCCATATGTGATTAGTATTTTTAAGTTACTTAACTTAGGAAATGAAATGCAAACAAGGCTGGTTTGAGCTAAGCAAATGTTATCTGTAATTAGTCGATGTTGCAATTGCCTTGCACTCAAAACCACCTGGATCTGATTAGTGGCCAGCTAATTGTGTGCAGCCCTCGTAATTTAATCCATTGGGCGTATCAGAGATAGCAAATGGAAAACTTGAAAGAGCTTGATAGGTTATGTCTGTGGTCAGTAATGAGGGTTTCCATGAATGGGTTGAATTTGAGTAATACATCATGTCAGAGATATGGTCAAGTCCTAGTAAAACAAATTGAATATATTGTCATTTTAGAACAAAGAAAAGCTCTCCCTCCCTGTGTCAATTATGTGATTTGGCCCATTTTACATCATTGCTTTACCCATTGTGCCCCTTGCCTCTATAAAAGTTGTGGCACCTGGCCACCAAAAGATTACACACTTCTGTGTACATTGCTTAGAATGTATTAATATACTGGGAGTTAATCAACACTTGGTTTCCAGCAATGGGTTATGGATATATCTTATCTGTGACCTGGAATTTTTAATACCATTTGCATAAATTTCCTTGGGTTGTTCTTCCTCCTTTCCTTTCCTTTCCTTTCCTTTCCTTTCCTTTCCTTTCCTTTCCTTTCCTTTCCTTTCCTTTCCTTTCCTTTCCTTTCCTCTCCTCTCCTCTCCTCTCCTCTCCTCTCCTCTCCTCTCCTCTCCTCTCCTTCACTTCCCTTCCCTTCCCCCCTCCTCCCCTCCCTCCCTCCCTCCCTCCCTCCCTCCCTCCCTTCCTTCCTTCCTTCCTTCCTTCCTTCCTTCCTTCTCTCCAAGGTACAATAGATAAAAGAAAATGCAGTAATAAAATACATGTGTGATAAATACAAAAGAATCAATACTCAGATAAATACATTACCTTTGCAGAATAAATGGGTTATAAACTCTTTCTTAGCCCAACTGCCTTAACTATCAACATTGCATTTATGCAATGAATAGATTAGAGACCAGAAGGAAATAGAACCATCTGCGATTCAGATCCCAGTGGGCTATTCTTTCAGGTAGGTATCTAACCATACAGTGGGCAGTCAAATAAAACAAAAGCAATGTCTTCCGTGGCTGGGCACCACCTATACATGTCCTCTCATGATTTGTCAGGTGGTAGAAACACCCATTATTGGCCATGGAATCCAACAACTCAAATCTTGCTGTAAAATAGGACCTTTTAAAGATTTGGGTCAAACCCATTGCCAATGTCAAGTGCTGGGGAAATCAGGAGATTCCGGCAGTTCAAATGAGTGTAGCAAGCTACAAGAATCTGGCTAACTAACGGTCAAGGGGAATGAGCGGGAGATAAGAGAGACATTTAAGTGGAACCTGCACTTGCAGGAATACGCTAGGAAGAAGATAAGAGAGACATTTAAGGTGGGTTGGACTTACTGTGTTTCCCCGAAAATAAGACCTGGTCTTTTTGCTCCAAAAGAAGTATTAGGGCTTATTTTCTGGTTAGGTCTTATTTTGGGGAAATACAGTACTAAATGCATCCATCTGGCTGACAATCTTAACTGGGGCTTATTTTGGGGGTAGGGCCTATATTACGAGCATCATGAAAAATCATGCTAGGACTTACTTTCCGGTTGGGTCTTATTTTTGGGGAAACAGGGTAGCTCTCTTGCAGACTTATGACATGCTTACCTCTCCCTCAGGCTCAGCCTGGTCATCTCTTATAGCCAAGTGTTTTACAGATTGGGAAACATTTTTGTTCTTAAGCAATCAACTTAAAATATCTTTTTTTTAAAAAAATCAATAACTCCATGTCTAGGAATCTTTGTTTAAAAATTCTCTTGCCTGGAAACAATTGAGAGTAAATATTGGGCAGATCATATACAGTATTGTGTTTTTCATTATTACTCAGCCACTGATTTACTAATACATTGGTAATTTAGACCATATAGTCCAATAGTATTTGACTTTTTTTTTTGTAAATATTGAAATGGATAGCCATCTTTGGATTTCTTTATTTAACTATTTGGAGCAAGGGTATAGACATGCACAAATAGAAAATAGAACACAATGTTAAAAAAGTAAAGCATGGGGGAATAAATTAGGGATCTAAAAAAAATTAGGAAATTGGAGCTTTATGATATACCATAATAAATTATGAATGATGAAAGGGTCACAAGACCATTCAACATAAGCCACCACATAAAATTATAAACTGCAAAGATTGAGTCAAAACTGAGAATCTGTTCTGCTTTAAATACTCCATGAAATTAAAGATACGAACTATGTACATTTAAAAAAAAAACCACATACATTTTGAATGGAGTACAAATCCACCTATTAAGTCATGGTTTTCAGGAATGGCTTTTTCACTTTGAATTAAATTCTGTGTCAGAATTATTTTAAGGTTTTCTAGATCTATGAGCTACTTCAGTAACCTGGTTAACTCTTCTTCCAAGCAAAGCATCAGACCACTTTTCCACTAAGGTCACACTAAATGATGTGTGTTCATTTTCCTGCTGGTGTTTTGAATTTTTAAAAGTAGAACAGGAGGATCTCGACACCAGCTCTCTCGTCCTTCAGTGTGATGGCCGTATGCACCCAATGAATTGAGGGGGAATAAATTGTGTTTGCTCCAACTTCATATTTTCTTTTTAGGAAATTAAAGCACTGATGAATAAAAAGAAGAGAAGATTTAAAGTTCAGACTGCCCCGGGAGCTGTTGAAACAGTTTTACAGAGGATAGGATAGGATAGGATAAGATAGAATAGAATCAGGGGTGGGTTCTACTTACCTTTACTACCGGTTTGCAATGGGAGTATTGTTAGAATGGGGCAAAATTCACTTAACAAACATCTCACTTAACAGCAGTAATTTTGGGCTCTATTCTGGTCATAAGCCGAGGACTACTAAATGGAGCAGAAGTTGCCTTCAGAAGTTGTGGGAGCTTCATGACTGGAGGCTCTCAAGAAGAGACTGGACTGCCATCTGTCAGAAATGGTGTAGGGTCTCCTGCTTGTGTGCGGGTGGGTAGGTGGGTTAGACTAGATGACCTACAAGGTCCCTTCCAACTGTTAATCTGTTAAACCTGTAGGACACCACATGCCAAAACAACTAGACATAGGGATAGTTTTTCTCTCATGCCATTACTCTGAGAACACTTTAATTCCCACAGCACAGTTTATGTCTTATGCCTAAGGATATTTACCCATGTAATAGGGCTGTATTGCTATTATCTTTCTAATGTTTCCTATAGCCTTTGCCTATTGGTATTTTAGGATTACATAATTTTGTTGTTTGTTATGTACCCTTTCTCTTCTGCACCGGAGAAAATTCCTTGTGCGTCCAATCACACTTGGCCAAAAAGAGAATATTCTGTTCTATTCTATTTAAAAAAAAAGAAAAACCTTTAGGGATCTAACCCCCTTATACGATCTGGCTAGAGTAAAGCAGGTGATTTTATTTTAAAATCAATACACTCCTTACATTACAGCTGTGATTTTCATACAAGGGTTTCTTCCTTTTAATCAATACTGAAACGGCAGCTCAGCAGCCCAATCTCCGTGCAGTTACTGAATGAGCAAAAGCCATTGTGGTCTATTGATTTTTTTCCCCCTCATTCATCAGGCAAGGTCTTGTGTAATTGGACAACACGCACCCAGAGTGAAAGGTGAGGCTTGCAGAAGTGGGAATGTCTGCTCGATTCACTCTTTGCTCCAAAAGATTTGACTGGCATCAAGTTTCAAAAAAACAAAACAAAAAACAGTTGAGGTTGAAGATTCGTTCTTCCGAGCTTGGGAGGGGAAATGCTGGGTTGGTTGAGGGTCAGTGTTGTCTCTGGCTGGCTGTGTGGTTGATTTGGATTCTGAGGGGGTCGTAGGTTGGTTGTAGGACAATGTGTCTGTTGATGGAATTGCTTGTGGAGTGCCAGGCTTCGATGAATTCACGAGCGTGGTGCGTGGTGGCGTGGCACTTTATTCTAATCAAACAGCAAAGGTGATAATAAATGGAGAAACAACAGAAAAATTTAGCATAACGAAGGGTGTAAGACAAGGATGTCCTCTATCGTCTTTGTTATTTATCTTAACACTAGAAGAAGCATTACTTGGACAGATTAGACAAGCCCAAGAAATAAAAGGCCTGAAAATAATAATAAAAAAGGAACAATATAAAGTACAAGCATTTGCAGACGGCTTGGTATTTATCTTAGAGGAACCATTGGAAACGGGACCCAAACTAGTTCAGAAAATAGAAGAATTTGGTACAGTCTCAAGACTCAAAATAAATAAGGGTAAGGCAAAGATAATACCAAAAAAACCCTTACTAACAAACAGAAAAATGAGTTGAAGGGAAAAATGGGCATGCAGATGACTATTTGCGAGACCGCCTTCTGCTGCCGATAGCCTCCCACCGACCGGTTCATTCACACAGAGAGGGCCTCCTCAGGGTGCCGTTGGCCAGGCAGTGCCGGCTGGCGACCCCCAGGGGGAGACCCTTCTCTGTGGCAGCGCCTGCCCTCTGGAATGACCTGCCCCCTGAGATACGCACGATATCAGACCTCTGGACTTTTCGTCGGGCCCTGAAGACACACTTGTTCCATCTAGCTGGGCTGGCTTGATCCCATCCTCTTAGTTTTTAATCGAATTTCGGTTTTAATTGGGTTGTTTTAAATTCGGGCCAATATTATTTAATTGTTTTTTAAAATGTTTTTAAATTTTATATGCTATGTTTTATCCTGGCTGTACACCGCCCTGAGTCCCGCAGGAGAAGGGCGGTATAGAAATATAATATAATAAAATAAATAAATAAATAAATAAATAAATAAATAAATAAATAGCACTTTTTTTGTGTGTGTTCAGCAGTGAAATGTAAAATTTGTTACTACCGGTTCTGTGGGCGTGGTTTGATAGGGGAGGGATAATGTGACTAGGTGGGCGTGGCCAACTTTTTTTTTTTTTTACTTTTAAAAGCATTTTTTTCTACAACCTCTTCAGCTGAAGAGGTTGCAGAAAAAAATGCTTTTAAAAGCCTCTGACGATCCCAGCTGAGCCGCGCGATCATCAGAGGCTTTTTTTTTTTTACATTTTTAAAAGCATTTTTTGAGCCGAAGAGGTTGTAGAAAAAATGCTTTTAAAAGTAAAAAAAAAAACAGCCTCTGATGATTGCGCGGCTCAGCTGGGCATGGGGGGGGGAGGGATTTTTGCTACCGGTTCTCCAAACCACCTGCCGCCATTGCTACCGGATCGAGCGATCCGGTCCGAACCGGGAGCATTTCACTCCTGTTTGTGTTATGTTGACCCAAATTGTATGCAGTATTCCAGGTGTGGCCACCGTAGTGCGTATAAAGCGGTACTGTCACTTCTCATGATCTTCTGTTTTTCTGAGGTGAAGCTGAACAACTTCTCTTGTGGCTCCACAAGAGAAAAAATAAAATAAAATAAGAAAAACTGCTGGAGTGAGTGAAACTTTGATTGCCGCCTTTGGAGCATGTCAACCTTCTTAAAACCTTGCTGGATGGAGGAGTAGTTTAGGAAGGGAGGATTTGAGGAAAGCTACTGTCTCGCATGAGACCAATCACTGTTGTGTCATCTGCGAACTTCAGTAGTTTAACAGATGGATCGTGCAATCCTTTGCTAATCCTGAAGCCCATTTTCAGCTGAACTCTGCCTTTGCTTTGTGAGCTGCTTAGCGGCTGCAGATTCACTTTCATGCCGTTGTTATTACAGCCACAGAAATTGTCCTGGCTGACTGTGTGGTTTAGATTGAAACAAATTCTTGGGACCAGGAAGAGAGGACACATTGACAAGCAAGGCCACATCTCTCTGCAAGGTGACCATGACCAAGCTTGGAGCAAGAAGAGGGAAGATTACGATTTAATTTCTGCTCCTTTTCTACTAGATGATTCTGGAATTAGGGAGTTCTTAATGTTTTTCCCCGCAACAGGCATCCTGTTGGGGAGATTGGCTGGAAGAAAGTAAGTACCCCAACCAGGGCCGGATTTAGATGAAAAGAGGCCCTAGGCTATTCCACTTATGAGGCCCTTTCACCTAAAGTGAAAGTGTAATTTTAATTTTGCTAACAATTTGAATGTAGGCCCCTCTTGATCTTGAGGCCCTAGGCTGAAGCCTAGTTAGCCTATAGGAAAATCCAGCCCTGACCCCAACCATGTCTACTGTCAACTTGCAAAGCTTTCCAGACCAGCTTCCAAGTTGCCATAAGCAGGAGCGGGAGAACTGACGAAGCTGCTTCACATCTTCACATCTACAACTGGAGAATGGAACTTAACTTGAGTCTTCTTGGTGTCCAGTCCAATACTTTGAGCACTTTCCTTCTTTTGGACTTTGCCTCTAACTTTAACAGATTAACAGAGTTGAAAGGGACCTTGTAGGTAATCTAGTCCAACCCCCTGCCCAAGCAGGAGACCCTACACCATCCCCGACAAATGGCAGTCCAATCTCCCCTCGAGAGCCTCCAGTGATGAAGCTCCCACAACTTCCGAAGGCAACTTCCGTTCCGTGGGTTGATTGTTCTCACCATCAGAAAATCTCTCCTTATTTCCAGGTTGAATCTCTCCTTGGTCAGTTTCCATCCATTTTGTTTTCCCTTCCTGTGTGCATTTTGCCAAAGTTGAAACTCCCTCTCCGATCCCCCATGTGTTTTTAGGAACAATTAAAAAATGGCAGATCCCGTTTCCAAAAATTCTAGAGCGGATACCTTCCCTCTGTATTGGGATTATAGCTCCCAGAATTCTATCAAACCAGGAGTGATATAGTGATCTGTCGATGGGACCTATTTTAAAATTCAATCCTTGGGCTAATTTGCTGAGGAATTCTGGGAGTTGAAGTCCACAAGTCTTAAAGTTGCCAAGGTTGGAGACCCCTGAACTAGATAGACTGACCTGGAAATAGTAATGCTAGAATTCTGTGAGTCCAGTTTTTATGCTGAACGGCAAGTATCCAAAAATTAAAATAAAGGTAACAGCTGAAATTTTAAGGGATTGCTAAAGATTCTTGGCAATCTCTGTCCCGGGACCTAATGTGATTACAGCATTTTTCCAAATCTTGCAAAGAATCTGCATTCTCACCCCAAATTTTGTATCATTTCAAATTCCTCCTGTGAGATCTTCAAAAGTTTAATCTTAAGTGTCAGATGTGAGCCATTTCTCTTGTCTTCATTAATCTTTTCTTAATTTGAGGATCCTATAGACACCATCTATGAGCCGCAGTGGCACAGTGGTTAGAATGCGGTACTGCAGGCTACTTCTGCTGACTGCCGGCTGCCTGCAATTTGGCAGTTCGAATCTCACCAGGCTCAGCCTTCCATCTTCTAAGGTGGGTAAAATGAGGACCCAGATTGTTGGGGGCAATAGGCTGACTCTGTAAACCGCTTAGAGAGGGCTGTAAAAGCACTGTGAAGCAGTATATAAGTCTATTGCTATTGCTATCTAAATGGAGACTGAGGGTCCCATGGAATCCCTACTGCTAAATTATTTTATTTATTTATTTTATTTATTTATTTATTTATTTTTCAATTTGTATACCGCCCTTCTCCTAGTGGACTCAGGGCGGTGTACAGCCAGAACTAAAACACATACCAATACAAAATTTAAAATTATTAAAAGAATTACATACTTTGGCCCAAATTTAAAACAATTCGAATTAAAACCCATTGACAAATTAAAAGCTAAAAAACTAAAAAAAAAAGGGGGGGGTGTTTCACGCCAGCCCTGCTTGATGGAAAAGAAAAGTTTTCAGGGCACGGCGAAAGACCCGGAAATCCGATATCCTTCTTATCTCCGGGGACAAATCGTTCCAGAGGGCAGGAGCTGCCACAGAGAAGGCCCTCCCCCTGGGGGTCGCCAGCTGACATTGCCTGGCTGATGGCACCCTGAGGAGTCCCTCTCTGTGGGAGCGTACTGGTCGGTGGGAGGCTATCGGCGGCAGAAGGCGGTCCCTAAATTATGAGGTAGGAGAATCCGTCCCGTCTCAAAATAGGCCAATGAGATGCGGAGTTGCTAAGTGACCAAGGAATGCTGACAGGTTATTGGAGGAGTTAGGAGAAAGGAAAGAAAAAAACAAACCAGGAATAGGAATGAAATATCTAGAAGAGAAAGTTTGTGCCAGATTGGAATTCTTAACAAAAATATTCCATGCTGTGACATTTTGTGGCAGGCCTTGCTTCCTGAGGGTCAGTGCCAACAACCTACATGTTTCTTCCAGTTATACAGTGGAATACATTGTCCTCCCCGATGGTCAGTGGAATGGGGCTATATGTGCTTTTTCCTCTTCTCCCCAACCCTTGAGAGGGCAGGGAGAGAGGGAGACACCATCCTTGCAAATATGATGCATTGACTTGGTGCCAACCATCTCCACTTGTATTTCTTCATTTTTATCCTGCCTTTATTGTTTTTACAAATAACTCAAGGCAGCGAACACACACAATATTGCTTCCTCCTCCTATTTTCCCCACAACTGTGAGGTGAGTTGGGCTGAGAGAGAGAGGGACTGGCCCAAAGTCACACCATTGACTTTCATGGTTAAGGTGGGACTTGAACTTGCGGAATCCTGCTTTCTAATCTGGTGCCTTAACCACTAGACCAGGGGTCGGCATCCTTAAACACTCAAAGAGCCACAAAGGTCCTAACTGGAAGCCCCCATTCAATTCTGGAGCCAACCGGAAGTCTGGTTCCCCCACCATAGAGTCTCCTAGCACGGCGTCCTTTTTCCTCTGCCGACTGGAAGTTGGTTCCCCCACCATAGAGTCTTTTCCTAGCGCAGCATCCTTTTTCCTCTACCTGTCCTAACCGAAAGCCCTATCAATTGTGGAGTCGACCAGCAACAAGGAGTTGCAGCAGAGGGATGAAAGAGCCACATGTGGCTCCAGAGCCGCAAGTTGCTGACCCCTGCACTAGATCAAACTGTATCTCAATTTCCAAGCCATGGGGTGGGGGTGGGGGCTTTTGTTTCTCCAAGAACAGGACTTTGGCCAATACGTGAGTGGTTGAACCTGAACATGCAAGAGAAATGCTTGGTTAGGTGCCTTTTGTGTTTCTATCAGTAGCCCCTTCCCCCTGCTGTGATGTAATTAATGGACGCATCCAGCATGTGAGATTTGTCAGCCCACGAGGAAGTTAGGAAGTTACCATTCGTTGCAACTCTGGTCCAACTGGATTTTATTTTATTTATTTGGTCCAAGCCGAAAGGGAGGCAGAGCCTGGGCAAAGAGGTGGAAGAGACTTGGTGAAGATCAGTTCAATGGAATTTCATGTACCTTTAAGACGAATTAAGGGATGGGATGGTTCAGCGGTTAAAGACGCTGAATTTGTCGTCTAGAGAGCTGACAGCCCGGGTTCGAGACCCGAGTTCCACATGATGGGGAGAGCTTCTGTTTCTTGCCCTAGTTCCTTCCCACCTAGGAGTTCAAAAGCATGCATATGCAAGTAGATTAGTAGGTACCACTTTGGTGGGAAGGTAATAACACCATTCCCTGCACCTTTGGCATATAGCCCTGCTTGGCCACATGACAAATGGAAATTGTCTTTGGATAACACTGGCTCCCTTGTCCACGAAAGGGAGATGAGCACCATGTCCTAGAATCTGACGTGATTGACAGGGAAACCTTTACCTTTTTTTCATGTTAAGCTGAATTAATTAAACATAATTAGCTTGGCTGAACTTCCAGAAATCCTTTCTAGGAGAAAAGAGAAGGTCCCAGGATGCATGCATGGTATCAAAATGTTCTGTTACCAGATTCTGGTTGATCTGCCGGGAATCTTCATACTTTGCCAAGCTACTTTTACTCCACAGGCTGAACAAATGAACAAATTCAAAGAAACAAATGCAGATGTCAGACAGGAAGTATGAAATGGAATGGACTGTGATGATTGAGGCTAAGCATATCTGCAGGATGTGGTGAAGAAAAAGTCAAGATGTCCTGCAGCTATAAGATGTTGTGCTTATACAGTAACTCTGCCTCTACTTGCATCACAAGTGGCCAAACCTTGTATACTCCTGTTTCTAATGTTTCACTTATTTGGTCTTAAATAGGCTCAAGATACAGAAGGATCTTGACAGACTTGAGCATTGGGGGCTATCTAACAAAACGAAATTCAACAGTGAAAAAAGCAAGGTTCTACATTGAGGGAAGAAAAACAAAATGCATAGGTACCATACATGTGGTACCTTGCTCAATGGTAGTAACTGTGAGAGGGATCTTGGAGTCCTAGTGGACAACCATTTAGATATGAGCCAGCCGTGTGCAGCAGCTGCCAAAAAAGCCAACACAGTTCTGGGCTGCATAAAAAAAGGGAAAGAATCAAGATCACGTGAAGTGTTAATACCACTTTATAATGCCTTGGTAAGGCCACACTTGGAATATTGCATTCAGTTTTCATCGCCACAATGTATAAAAGATGTTGAGAATATAGAAAGAGTGCAGAGAAGAGCAACCAAGATGACGAGGGGACTGGAGGCTAAAACATATGAAGAACGGTTGCGAGAACTGGGTATGTCTAGTTTAATGAAGAGAAGGACTAGGGGAGACATGATAGCAGTGTTCCAATATCTCAGGGGCTGCCACAAAAAAGAGGGAGTCAAACTATTTTTCAAAGCACCTGAGGGTAGAACAAGAAGCAATGGGTGGGAACTAATCAAGAAGAGAAGCAATTTAGAATTAAGGAGAAATTTCCTGACAGTGAGAACAATTAATCTGTGGGACAACTTGCCTGCAGAAGTTGTGAATGCTCCAATACTGGAAATTTTTAAGATGATGTTGGATAACCATTTGCCTGAAGTGGTGTAGGGTTTCCTGCCTGGGCAGGGGGTTGGATTAGAAGACTTCCAAGGTCCATTCCAACTCTGTTATTCTACTCTGTTCTGTTCTGTTCTGTTCTGTTCGGTTCGATTCAATTCGATTCTAAGTGCTGCACTGTTTGGCGTGGACATGTACAAAGGACCAGGGAAGGGAAAACCACAAAGGAACATTAAAAAGATAGAAGATAGATGGTTGGTCAGTCATAAGTGGCTCATGGATTACAGCCAGGGAGAACCAGGTTCAAGGCGACTGGCATCCATGAAAATGCATGGATATGTTGGGGCCATTTGTTCATTGCTGTGGAGAGTCATTATCAGGGAGATAAAACTGGGGGATAAAATCCTATGTGAAAATTCAGATCTCTTGGAAGAGAAGAAGACATACGAATCCGACAAACGAACGTATGGATTTTAGTTCATCTGGTTCCTCCCCTTGCATTTAATAATTCCCCCCTTCTGTCATATTAAAAATTATATTTTTGGCAGAAGCTTTCGATTGAGTTCCAGGCCTGTGTCCAAGAATTTTTAGGAGCCATATGTGTTCCTGGAACTCAACCGCGCTTGTGTCAGTTTGGGAAGTGAGCCTTGTCATGGGCACGCTTAGCAACGATCCAGGATGTCCAGTTTCCTCTGGAACGGGGGTCTCCAACCTTGGCAACTTTAAGCAAAAGCTGGCTGGGGAATTCTGGGAGTTGACGTCTGCCAGGCTTAAAGTTGCCAAGGTTGGAGACCCCCGTTCCAGAGGAAAGTGGACATTCTGGATCATTGCTATCTATATTTATATTTATATTTATATTTATATTTATATTTATATTTATATTTATATTTATATTATTTATATTTGTATTTATATTTGTATTTATATTTGTATTTATATTTATATTTATATTTATATTTATATTTATATTTATATTTATATTTATATTTATATTTATATTTATATTTATATTTATATTTATATTTATTATTTATATTTATATTATTTATTTATATTTATTATTTTGTCAAGCATGTATTCGATAACAGATATAAGTATAAACATGATTATGAATACATGAAATGGATACAAATAAATGGGGACAGTAGGACACGGACGGAAGGCATGCTGATGCGCTTATGCAGGCCCCTTAAAGACCTCTTAAGAATGGGGTGAGGTCGACAGTAGACAGTTTAAGGTTAAAGTTTTGAGGGTTTGGGGAAGTAACCACAGAGTCAGGTAGTGCATTCCAGGCATTGACCACTCTGTTGCTGAAGTCGTATTTTTTGCAATCGAGTTTGGAGCGGTTTACCTTGAGTTTGTATCTATTGTGTGCTTGTGTATTGTTGCGGTTGAAGCTGAAGTAGTCATTGACAGGTAGGACAATGTAGCAGATAATTTTGTGTACTACGTTTAGTTCAGACCGAAGGTGGGCATAGTTCTAAATTGTCTAATCCCAAAATTTCAAGCTTTGGTGGCATAAGGTATTCTTTTGAGAGCAGAGAAGTGGAGGGCTCTTCTTGTAAAATATCTCTGGACTCTCTCAATTGTACTAATGTCCAATTTGCAGTGCGGGTTCCAGACAGATGGGCTATATTCAAGAATTGGTCTAGCAAATGTTTCGTATGCTCTAGTTAGCAGTATAATATTACCAAAGAAGAAACTACAAAAGATTAGGTTAACAACTCTTAATGCCATTTTTGGCAATGCTGCCAAATTCTGGGTGTTGTTGAATTCTGGGAGTTGAAGTCCGCCGGGCTTAAAGTTGCCAAGCTTGGAGACCCCTGTTCCAGAGGAAACAACATCTTGGATCATTGCTAAATGCTGGGAGTTGTTGAATCTGGGAGTTGAAGTCCGCCAGGCTTAAAGTTGCCAAGGTTGGAGAGCCCCTGCTCTGGAACAATGGAGTCAAATGGATTGGAGAGAGAAATCTCTGAACCTCAGAGGAGCTCAGCTTGGCTTTTTCGGGAACTACGACTCCCCCTCCTCCCCGCCCAAGACACAGGGAACAAGGCAGCTGTTCCTTGCCTGTCAAGTGTGCAGATCTGTGGCTATTATAAATAGAAGCATGAAACATTCTTCCCTGGCCTCAGAAAGGTGAAATCCCAGCAGTGGCAAAGATTGTGACGGCTGAGTCAGAGAAGTCAGTGTGCCCCGTTTACATGCTTTGCAAAAGAGTTTCATGCCCTGACCCCCCCTCTCCCCTCCCCCTCCCCAGGCTTTCAGCAGTAAATTGCAAATTGAAGAGCATCCTGGGACCTTGGATGAATTACATTGTGGCAGGCAGTCTTGCAAATTGCCTCTCTTTGCTTTCTCCGGCTTGGAAAGAGATACCCAACAAACCTGAAAAATTACAAATTGCCTTGAAAATGGCAAGGATTTCGCATTCGGAAAACAAAAAAACCCTGAACCCACCTTTATTGCTGGATATAAGCAGAACGGTTGCAGGAACTGGGTATGTCTAGTCTGATGAAAAGAAGGACTAGGGGAGACATGATAGCAGTCTTCCAATATCTCAGGGGCTGCCACAAAGAAGAGGGAGTCAAGCTATTCTCCAAAGCACCTGAGGGCAGGACAAGAAGCAATGGGTGGAAACCAATCAAGGAGAGAAGCAACCTAGAAATAAGGAGAAATTCCCTGACAGTTAGAACAATTAATCAGTGGAACAACTTGTCTCCAGAAGTTGTGAATGTTCCAACACTGGAAGTTTTTAAGAAGATGTTGGATAACCATTTGTCTGAAGTGGTGTAGGGTTTCCTGCCTAAGCAGGGGGTTGGACTAGAAGACCTCCAAGGTCCCTTCCAACTCTGTTATTCTATTCTATTCTATTTTCTCTTGTCCCACCTTGGCTCCTGGGAGAGTATAAAACCCTCCAGAGGACTTTCTACAACTCTCCTAGTATTTTTAAATTATTTTGAAATGGAAGCTGGTGAGAGTAACTGTATCAGAGGTGAAGAAAACAAGATGCCCGTTTCAGTTAAGTGGTCATCCGGGTCTGATATAAATCAGACATTTTTCTAATTCCCTGTAGAGATCTTGATTTGGTTTATATCTCACCCTACACTCAGGTGTGATATACATACTGGTCCATTCTTCTTGTTTTTTCCCCACAATAAGACTTCTGTGAGTAAGGATTGGAGTAAAGTCATCTGGGAAGCTTCAGTGAGCTTCAATGAGCTTCAATGAGCTTCAATGAGCTGAGAGTAGAATAAAATCTGGGACTCACTACTCCTAACACTTTCACTACTACTCCACACTGGCTTTTGAGCTTTGAGGGAAAGCGTCGCCCAAGGTCTCCAAGAGAGCATCTGTGACTGAACATAGACTAATAGAGAAGAATATTTGTAGCTCAGGGGTCCCTGATGCTCTCTAAGCTTGGTTGTTGATGTTACCTAATTTGGGTGGCCCCATTGCGAACCGGTAGTAAAGGTAAGTAGAACCCACCCCTGGTTTCCACCCATTGCTTCTGCCTTCAGGTGCGTTAGAGAATAGCTTGACTCCCTCTTCTTTGTGGCAGCCCCTGAGATATTGGAAGACTGCTATCATGTCTCTCCTAGTCTTTCTCTTCACTAGACTAGAAATACCCAGTTCCAGCAACCGTTCTTTATATGTTTTAGCCTCCAGACCCCTAATTGTCTTTGTTGCTCTTCTCTGCACTCTTTCTAGAGTGCAGAGTTTTAGCTGAACTTGATGGGAACTGATGTTCCAAAACATCTGGAAGTTGCTGACTTGGCAAACATTAATCCTCAAGCAAACTGTGATTTCAAGCAAGGATAACAAGGCAGGGCCTCCTCCAGAGAATCCTGTGATTTTTCTTGATCTTTAGCTGTACATCTCTACCCCAGACCACCCCAACAATGCCCTTGATGTGATGTCTCGCTGCCTGGGGGCCGTGCGGGTCTGGATGGGGAGGAACAGGCTCAGACTCAACTCGTCCAAGACCGAGTGGCTGTGGCTTCTGGCGTCCCGATATAGTCAGCAGGTGCCATCGCTGACTATTGGGGGTGAATCTTTGTCCCCCACAGAGAGGGCTTGCAACCTGGGTGTCCTCCTGGACGCACGGCTGTCTTTAGAAAAGCATATGACGGCCGTGGCCAGGGGGGCCTTTTATCAGGTTCGCCTGATCCGCCAGTTGCAGCCCTTTCTGGATTGGGATGCCTTGCGCACGGTCACTCATGCCCTTGTCACCTCCCGGCTGGCTATTGTAATGCTCTCTACATGGGGCTCCCCTTGAAGAGCACTCGGAGGCTCCAACTGGTCCAGAATGCGGCCGCGTGGGTGGTTATGGGCGCAACTCGTTGTGCCCGCGTGACACCCCTCCTGCGCAAGCTGCACTGGCTCCCAGTGGTCTTCCGGGTGCGATTCAAGGTGTTGGTTACCACCTTTAAAGCGCTCCATGGCATAGGACCCGGGTACCTTCGAGACCGTCTTCTGCCACCAATAGCCTCCCACCGGCCAGTCCGTTCCCACAGAGAGGGTCTCCTCAGGGTGCCATCAGCCAAGTTATGTCAACTGTCGACACCCAGGGGGAGGGCCTTCTCTGTGGGAGCCCCAGCCCTGTGGAATGAACTGCCCCCGGAAATACGTAAGATCTCTGACCTCCGGGTGTTTTGCTGCGCACTGAAGACCCTGTTGTTCCGCCAGGCCGGGCTATCGACATAATAATTTTAAATTGGGTTTTTTTAAATTTTTGGGGTTTTAAATCGGCCAAATCTATTTAATTATTTTAATTTTTAATCATTGTTGTGTCTTGTGTTTTTAAATTGGCTGTACACCGCCCTGAGTCCTTCGGGAGAAGGGCGGTATAGAAATAAAATTATTATTATTATTATTATTTAGCTCACAGGCAGAAGGAGAGACTGGAGATCTTGCCCCAGTGGTGAAATCCAAATTTTTTTACTACCTGTTCTGTGGGCATGGCTTGGTAGGCGTGATGGGGCTTGGTGGGCATGGTTTGGTGGGCATGGCAGTGGAAGTATACTGCAAAATCCCCATTCCCTTCCCACTCCTGGGGGAAGGATATTGCAAAATCTCCATTCCCACCCCACTCTGGGGCCAGCCAGAGGTTGTATTTGCCGGTTCTCCAAACTACTCAAAATTTCCGTTTCCGGTTCTCCGAACTGCTCAAAATTTCCGCTACCGGTTCTCCAGAACCTGTCAGAACCTGTCTTGCTTCCCCCTCCCCCCCACAAGCTATCTTTTCATCAATGAATTGTCCCATAGCATCAGATGGGTTTTTCATCCATGAGGCCAACTGCCTTGAGCATTTTAGGAGTTTCAAAATCCTTTGTCTTTAATGGTTCCCAGTTCAAGTTACCAACCTCTCTGGGAAGACCTGGAAAAACACTGGAGTACCGTATACTCAGAACATTTTTTTTTTCATTTTCAGGATATTTGTCATCTAAATGATTTTAGATGAATGCTTTTCTCCTCCCTTATATGTTAGTGCTTTGGACCATTCATAACTTCCTGAAGATTGCAGCAGTCACTTCTCTGCTGTGTTTATATGTCACATTAAGTCTGCTGCTTGATCACTAAGATGTTTCTGGAACTGCAAGTAATTAATTCAGTAAACCCTGAACGTTCCTTTTTGTGGATTCTGGAACATGAGTAGGTAGCCCTGGAATTCTGGCTTAATTCTCTTTAACAAGCCAAGTACTGAATATTTTGACCTTTCAGGAAGAATTATAGGATATCTGAAGTGTGGTATAGGCACTTAGGGCTCCTCCATGCCAGTCACTCTTCCAGTATAAATCTGAGCTGTCACCAATGACTCAGCAACCTCCTCTGTTGAAGAGAACTGATGCCTTCTGGATTTTCTCAGCTGGACCACTTGTGAGGTTGGTTGTTTGAAGACATCACGTCTTTCCACTTCAAGGGAAATGAAATGTTAGCTAAAGTAGGAACAAGCCTTCGCAGAACTTCCAGACAGTATCTAGAAGCACTGGCCCTCATCAGAGGAGGAGAAAATATCTTGAATTAAACCACTGGGACAGATTAGATTACTCATCTCTGACCTCATGGCAGGATACTTTGGTTCCTTTTATTTCCAAATATTTATCCAACCTTTGTTCCAGGCTGTCGTTGGACTGTCTACTGTTAGTCCAACCATTATTAGCCTTATTGGGTACTGTATTTTAGAGCTTCCTTTTCATTGAAGTAGGGTGATTGAAGGATCCTGCTTGAATTTTTTTGCTCCAACTATGGAAAAAGATTCTGATAAGAAGAAGTTTGAAGTCTATGATTGCATTAAAACAAAAAAGATAGAAAAAGCATGGATGGAGAAAGAAAGAGAGGGAGAAAGAAAGAAAGAAAATAGAGAAAAGGTGGAGAAAGAAAGAGAGAAAGAAAAAAGAATGAAAGGGATAAATGGAAGAATGGAGAAAGAAAGAAGAAAGAAAGAAAGAAATGGATGGATGGATGGATGGAGAAAGAAAGAGAGAAAGAAAAAGAAAGAAATGGATGGAGAAAGAAAGACAGAGATAAAGAAAAAGAAAGAAAGAAAGGGATGGAGGAAGAAAGAGAAAGAAAAAAGAAAGGGATGGATGGATGGAAAAAGAGAGAAAAAGAAGAAAAAGAAATGGAGAAAGAAATGGAGAAAGAAAGAGAGAGAGAAAAAAGGGATGGATGGGTGGGTGGATGATGAAAGAAAAAGAGAGAGAAAGAGAAAAAGAAATGGACGGAGAAAGAAAAAGAAAAAGAAAGAAAGAAAGGGATGGAGAAAGAAAGAGAAAGAAAAAAGAAAGGGATGGATGGATGGATTGAGAAAGAGAGAAAAATAAGAAAGAAAGGGAGAAAGAAAGAGAGAGAAAAGAAAGGGATGGATGGAGGAAGAAAGAAAGAGAGAGAGAGAAAGAAAGAAAAAGAAAGAAAGAAAGAAAGAAAGAAAGAAAGAAAGAAAGAAAGAAAAAGAAAAAAAGAAACCCACTAGATAGAAATTAATTTCTATCCATCCCCCTTTGTTCCCAGTCCTACATATTTATCTTGTGAGGATAAAAAACACACCTAAAACTTTCACCTTGAGAATGGTCTCATGCAAAAGAGGCAGAAGAAAAGGTCACAACTGTCGCCTTAATCAGATGCTTGGAAATTCGTTTTCTCCAACTCTCCGGTGCACTAAGCCATGTGATGGCATATAAAGGACTGAGTCACCAGAAGAGAGTGATTTGGTTGAGGGCATGATTTGCTTTTTCTTGGCATTTTCACCATTTTTGATGTTTCGTCTTTTCATATTCCTTCACTCGGTCCGGACACAAAGGCCATTGCTAAACTTAGAACCTGAACTCTGTTGATTTCTTACTGTTTGAGGTTAGACAAATCATCCCCATAACCCATGTCAGCTTCCCTTAACCTGCTGCTTTCCAGATATGTTAGGACTGCGACTCTGTGCCTCCATAACATCTGAATCAGGAGAAGCTGTACAGCTTCTGGATTGGCCTCTAGATGCATTGGCTGGAAATGGTCATGGGTCATGTACAAAAGGTCATGGCACAATAACTATTTTAGTTGTCCAGGCATTTTGGAGCCCTGCTATTTCAGTCCCATGATAAGCAGAGTTTCTTCTCCAAGTATTCACGGAAGATTCTCTGACTCAGGGCTTCTCAACATTGACAACTTTAAGATGCGTAGACTTCAGCTTCCAGAATTCAGGGAAAGTAGTTCGGAGGTACCGAAGCTTCATTGATTAATTTGATGAATTAGGTACTATCAAGTCAACCTCGTATGATCATTTGAGCCTGGTCATTTGTGCCTCGAGCAACAACTTCGCATTGATTTCTCTGATGGTCCATTTGTTTGTTTTCTTGGTGTTTTCCTTGGTGTTAGTTTTCTTGGAACTCTTGAGCAAGAGTTCTCATTTGATGCGCAAATGGCCAGGCTCCACTTATCACATGATGCTGGCTTTATGGCAGATAAACTTTCAAATTAATCAGTCAAGCTCTTCTACTTTTGTACCTCTGTACTACCCTCCAACCTCTTGGGATTGAACATATGTATTAGCCTGTTGCCACCTCATCAATGAGCATCTACCCATACTTGCCTAATATCAATAGCACTTAGACTTATATACTGCTTCACAGTGCTTTTACAGCCCTCTCTAAGGGGTTTACAGAGTCAGCCTATGGCCCCCAACAATCTGGCTCCTCATTTTACCCACCTCAGAAGGATGGAAGGCTGAATCAACCTTGAGCCTGGTGAAATTCGAACTGCCGAATTGCAGTCAGCAAAAGTAGCCTGCAGTACTGCATTCTAACCAGTGTGCCATCCAAATTAGACCCTAATATCCAACCTCCCGCAGATACATAACTGTTCTTTTTGAGAGAATGCAAACACCTATAAATTAATAAAATAAATAAAAGGGTAAATCCCAGAATTCTGGGAGCTGAAATCCACATATCTAAATGTGAAGTTAATTTGCTAAACACCCTGTGTGAATGTGGAAAGATGCAAAGCCCAGCTGATGTGTCAGAAACATGTATCGACAGGGACTTATTATTAGTGCATATTTCTGGTATCGTGGTGGCGCAGTGGTTAGAATGCAGCATTGCAGGCTAATTCACTCACTGCTCACTGCCAGCAGTTTGATTCTGACCAGCATAAGGTTGACTCAGCCTTCCATCTTTCCAAGGTGGGTAAAATGAGGACTCAGATTGTTAGGGGCAATAGGCTGACCTTTGTAAGCCGCTTAGAGAGGGCCGTAAAGCACTATGAAGCGGTATATAAGTCTAAGTGCTATTGCTATTATTTTTGGCCAATGACAAAACCAAGAAGATGGCTTCATTGTGGCAGTTGTAAAGTTTGATCTAGGCATGGAAGAAGAAGAATACACAAAGAACACTGAGTGACACAATTTATAATATTTGTGCCATGCGCTCAGGATGCTAGTGACATCATCATGAGTTCACTGTGTCACATGGCCTCACTTCTATCAACACCTTTGGATCCGTGTTTGAGTCAGCGGCAGAATTTTCACAAATGTATAGCCCTAAAATTTCGGGATCGTCCAGATATATTGGGGAAAACCTTAATAGTTACGGCTTTGGGAATTGAAACAATAAACTTGTGGGAAGAATTAAGCTGTATACTGTATGTCTTTTTTGCAAAGTTCTGGTTAGTGAATCCCCAGTTTTTTAAGAGAGTGGCATGAAGGCATTAAGAAGTCAAAAATAATGTCAACTTAAGTACTTAGCGATTTTGCAACTGACGCTGAAGAGCAGAAGGTGTTGGATACTGTGAAATCTTGTGGAGGAAAGTGTGGTCTATTCTTCACAAATGTCTATAATATCTATAAAATATGAAAACAAGACATTTGCAACAATTTACATCCTTCGTAATGATGCAAATTGACATGAATGATGCAATGGGTCGTTTGCATCACGATTTCCATTATTCAAATGACAAATCAGTGAACAAGGTAAAAGTAATGTTTCGGAGCATTTTTAAGTGCCTCCTGTGGATTAGTTCAGATGCAAAGATATAGCTACTCTTTGAAGTAATGACTGGATGGCAATTTGTCTGTTGTATCTCAACTTTTCAAGGCCATCAAATGAGGCATGTTTAAGTTGAAGGTTTTATCTTCTTGGACTCAGAAATAAAGATAGACAATATGTTGAGAAATTATTTTAAAACTGGAAGGCAAAACGAACTTAGACAAGTTTATAAAACAGAAGAACAATTTATCTAAGAAATATCAGACCAGTTAAAACAATATTTTTTTTCCTAGTGCTGATATATCAGATGGAGGGTAGAGATCGACAAAAAGCAAAAGAAAGAAGATCCTTTAAATTCTGGATCTCAAGACGGTTGCTAAGAATATCTTGAACTTCAAGAAGAAGAATCAATTGGTCCTGGACAGAAATGCTGACTCTTACTTCCAAATAAATTAAATCAAATTTCCTTGCACCTTACTGGATTGTGAAATGTTATAAAATCTCATGTGACTGTTTGTGAAATTGGGCTTTGTTATGTAAGTTCTTATGAGAATCTGCCACTGACTTACGGTATCTGGTCCCCCCCCCCCCCAAATGATTGAGCACTTCTGCAACAGAGCCAGTGGGGTCTGGTGGTTAAGACACCAGGCTAGAAAGCAGGAGACTGTAAAACACCTTAGGCAGGAAAGCTGGCTGGGTGATTTTGGACCAATCACCAGGAGACTGTGAGTTCTAGTCCCGTCTTAGGCAGGAAAGCTGGCTGGGTGACTTTGGACCAATCACCAGGAGACTGTGAGTTCTAGTCCCACCTTAGACAGGAAAGCTGGCTGGGTGACTTTGGACCAATCACCAGGAGACTGTGAGTTCTAGTCCCGCCTTAGGCAGGAAAGTTGGCTGGGTGACTTTGGGCCAATCACCAGGAGATGTTGAATTCCAGTCCTGCCTTAGGCATTCAGGCCAGCTAGATGACTTGAACCAATCACCAGGAGACTGTGAGTTCTAGTTCTGCCTTAGGCAGGAAAGCTGGCTGGGTGACTTTGGGCCAATCACCAGGAGACTGAGTTTTATTTGAAGATTTTTTTAAAAAACGAGAATAGTTCATACATGCTGCTTTAGCTAATTTACATTACTGGCACTTAAAATATGGACCCATTTAATGAAGACATAAAGTAAGTTAAGGAAAGATAAATTATACAAGGTTACAATTCCCCCCCCCTTGTGTTTTCCCTTTCATTCTAAATAATTGAAGATCTGAGCTATTAAGTAGATTAGTTAAAGGGACCCAGTAAACTCTGGATGGATTGAGCCGGTCTAGGACAATGATGGCTAACCTTTTTGTCATCGCGTGCCAAAAGCTGGGGGAGTGTTGTGTGCTAAGCTGCATGCCCTGCCTAATAAGTTTTCTTTTTTAAAATATATATATATATATATCTAAATTTAGAAAACTATTTGAAAGCAGATTGTTCCATCTATCCCAATAATCTGGGACAATCTTCTGTAGCCTTACTGAGAGATGCTAAGGACTTGAACCTGCGTATCAATATGTATCTGAAGGGACGATAATGAAGTATGATAATAACGCAAACCCACAACTTATGTAGCTTCATTAGACCTGGTTCACACAACATGTTGAACACACCAAAGCACTATTTAACCAAAACACACTTTAGTTTAGTGGCTAAAAGCTAGGGAGTAGGCCAAAGTAGTTTTGGTTAAATTGTACTTTTGGATGTGTTCTAGAAACCCAGCCACTGCTTCCAGATGTGTGAACCAGGCTATCACATGAACTCCAGAATATAATTTATTTGTTTAGGTGTTGCGTCTGTGTGAAAACAGGAGGAAGGTGAGCAAGAAAGAATCGGGTTGACTGTTGTTACACTGAAAGGTACTGTGAACATCTGTTCCACCGTCAAAGAGGCCAACTTCATGGAGAAGATCTGCAGAAGTGTCTTAAGAATGAAAATCCAGTGCTTTCTCCTGGCAGATGGTTGACTTAATCGTGTTATCCTTCAGACACATTCTTCCAGAGAAGCAGCTCACATTGGGGAATCAGCAAACCAATATTTGAGGGGCTCACACAGAGAAGAAGGGGTTGACCTATTCTCCAGAGGACCTGCGGGCAAGGAGTTATGGATGGAAGATCATTAAAGAGAAACCCAGCCTAGACCTAAGGAGAAATTTCTTGACAGAAATTTGAGAACAAATTTGAGAGAACAATTAATCAGTGAGACAGCTTGCCTTCAGAAGTTGTGGGTGCCCCATCAAGGTTTTCAAGAAGAGACTGGACAACCGTTTGTCTACATTGGTATAAATTCTCCTGCTTGAGCAGAAGTCCTCATTGGTGGATGTGGTGTTGCTTGGTGGGCATGGCAGGGGAAGGATACTGCAAAATCTCCATTCCCACCACACTCCTGGGGGAAGGACATTGCAAAATCTCCATTCCCACCCCACTCTGGGGCCAGCCAGAGGTGGTATTTGCCGATTCTCCGAACTACTCAAAATTTCCGCTACTGGTTCTCCAGAACCTGTCAGAACCTGCTGAATAGCACCCCTGCACCCAACCCCATTATTCTGTGTTCTATATCTATTTTCCATCTCTAAGTAGGTAGAGCTAAACCTTTTAGATCTATTTTCTGTGGTCCTTAGAAACTGAAACCATACAATCACGTCCACGAAAATGGAACTGAGACAGCGGTTAGTGTATTTTGATATAAATGCAAAAACCTTCCTGCTACAGGCAATTGCACAGAAACCTTCCCTGTGGTTACTTCAGTTACGCAAATAGGAGAGAGAAGGGATGTGTGTGTGTGTGTGTATGTGTGTGTGTGTGTGTGTGCATATGCACGCACATGTATAGGCTAGTGCCCTCAACCAGTACACCAACCTGGCTCTTACTCACAGCTCTTAAAATTTTGCATTTTCAGAATCCTATCTTCTTCTACAGAAATTTGGCTTTCTCTCCTGATTTCTGGCTTTAGTGCCTCTGTTATTGCTTCAGCCAGTCAATAAAGTTTATTACAGTAATTAAGCAACTCAAAAAAAAGGAAGAAAGCAAATTCTGCTCACAGCCAACAAAGCCGTAACAAAATTAAGCGGTTATGGCCAAAGTTACAATGTACTGTACCTGTATTTTTGCAGACAGGAAAGCAAAATGTAGATCTGCTTAGAGAAATAGAATCGTATTCGTTAAGACAACACTAATTGCATTTAAATGAGTCTGGAAGGCCTGGAAGTCTAATGTCAACACCACCAGATAGACCAGACCAGGAAATCAAATCCACAAGAAGGCTAAAATAATGTTATTGAGAGTGGCTGTAATAACAGAATCTGGCAAGTATGATTGTGCAGCGCCTCCTCCTTGCACTCATGTGAATCAAGGAAGTGTCTCTTTGAGCTCTCCCGCGTATTTTCCTACTGCTGTGGACTTGTTGTATTTTTCCTCTCATTACTTTGATAATGGATCTCACCTATCTTCTCCCTCAAGGTTGTCTTCCTTATTGTCTGTATCTGACTCAATGTGTATGCACGTAGGGGATATTAGATGTAACTAGGTGACTCTGTTATAAGGGCAATGAAATGCAACAAAATTTACTCCGTCATCACAGAGGCAAAGTCTTAGTTCAGAACCTAGGATTGTGATGGTGAACCTACGGCACGCGTGCCACATGTGGCACATGGAGCCATATCGGTGGGCACACGAGCTCAGATCTGGCGTGCATGCGTGCACCAGCCAGCTGATTTTCGGGCCTTCTGGGGCTACCGGAAGTCAGGAAACAGGCTGTTTCCTCTCCGGGGGAGAGGGGAAGACCGTTTTCGCCCTCCCCAGACTCCTAGAAAGGCTCAAGCCTGGTGAGAACGAAAAATGGGCCTACTGGGCCCACCGTGCCATCATGTGCCAAAAGCGGGGGGAGCACCGGGGGTTGCGCATGCATGCACAGGGGGGTGGGGTGCATAGAATTATGGGTGTGGGCATGCGCGCACACGACCCCCCCCCTCCGCACTCCCCCCACTTTTGGCACGCAATGGCAAAAAGGTTAGCCATCACTGTCCTAGACCGGCTCAATCCATCCAACTTCAGAGTTTGCTGGGTTTTTCATGAGCTACTCAATGGTGCCATTTGCTTAGCTTCGGCTTAGCCTGTTGTGTGCGTTCAGTCATGGTGTTTTATGAGCCCTAATGCTCAATTGTTAGCACAAAGATCTCCGAAATGCCTTAAAGGATTGCATGGAGAGTTATTAAGCTTAGCCTGTTGCACCAATCCAGCAAATCACCCTGTATTGCATAAGCCGTACTTAAGCAAACCCTTGTTTAGTCCAAGCTATGAATGCAGTCATTTGATGGATAGTCTTAAGCTTCAAAAGCCGAATTTGAAGCAAAATCAGGGGGGTGGGGGCAGAAAATAAAGTTGTGAGTCTGTGTTGCTTAAATGAATCCACTGTGGAAGTTGGGTTGTTTATCATCTTTGGCATCGGTCCAGAAGGTAGATTTAGCCTCTCTCAATGCCAGCCTGGGCACATTTTTCTGTAATGAATTTCTGTAGCCATAGAAAGAGGAGAGGGGGAAAAAAATGTGTGAACCACTTCAGTGTTTGATTACAGGAATCCTGAACTGCTGAAAGTGTTGGCTTATGCTAATTGTACATTCTCAATTTAATCCCACTGCCCTGCAGTTTTCTTGCATGCCAAATATTACACCTGACTGTATTTGTTTCCCTGTTCTCTCCCTCCCTCCCTCCCTCTCTCCCTCCCTCCCTCCCTCCCTCTCTCTCTCTCTCTCTCTCTCTCTCTCTCTCTCTCTCTCTCTCTCTCTCTCCCTCTCCCTCTGGAAGTAAATGCTAAATGATTGGCACCAAGTTCTCCGGAGTGACTTAATGGATTGTAGAAAGTGTTATTAAGCCTCACAATAGAAGGGAACCAGGCAGGGGAGATGTTATCCTGAATTGCTGTTGCATTAATGGGTTCAGGCTGATGGATGCAGTTTAAGATGGTTTAGTTTCTAACAATTTCAGGACTTTCTTCCCTCCTCCCCACCCCCCCACCGCCCAAAAAAGTCAATTTTCCCTTTTCAGGCTAGGCAACAGGCAAAGGTAGGCAGACCAATCCAGAGTAACCTTAAATGCACTAAGCTAAAAAAAAAAGTGGGGGTGGGGATAGCATTCTCTTGTTGGAAGTTGCATAGCTGTCTAAAAATATTAGAGCACAATGCTGTCAAAACATTAAACATAATGTTTATCCATGGCTGGCTGAGGAATTCTGGGAGTTGAAGTCCACATAACTTAAAGTTGCACAATGTCGATGGAGATTCTCCGTCATCCAGGTCATGGTTGCCCCAAAGGTGCTATTTCAAAAGGCAACTGGACTTGCTGGTTTTTCTCTGAAGATGTTTCGCTTGTCATCCAAGAAGCTTCTTCAACTCTAAAGTTGTCCAGGTTGAGAGTCATTGGATTAGACATTAAGAAGAATTACTTGACTGTAATAGTTGAAATTATCAGTGGAATAGGTTACTGCATGGAGCAATTTCTTGCCCTTCACTCAAGGTTTTCAAACAGAAGCAGAATAACAGAGTTGGAAGGAACCTTGGAGGTCTTCTAGTCCAACCCCCTGCCCAGGCAGGAAACCCTACACCACTTCAGAGAAATGGTTATCCAACATCTTCTTAAAAACTTCCAGTGATGGAGCATTTGCAACTTCTGGAGGCAAGTTGTTCCACTGATTAATTGTTCTCACTGTCAGGAAATTTCTCCTTAGTTCTAAGTTGCTTCTCTCCTTGATTAGTTCCCACCCATTGCTTCTTGTCCTGCCCTCAGATGCTTTGAAGAATAGCTTGACTCCCTCTTCTTTGTGGCAACCCCTGAGATATTGGAACACTGCTATGATGTCTCCCCTAATCCTTCTTTTCATCAAACTAGACATACCCAGTTCCTGCAACCGTTCTTCATATGTTTTAGCCTCCAGTCCCCTAATCCTCTTTGTTGCTCTTCTCTGCACTCTTTCTAGAGTCTCCACATCTTTTTTACATCGTGGCGACCAAAACTGAATGCAATATTCAGTTGCATGCCCAGCAGAGGCCTGAACACCAGCTGGGGCACACTCACATGCGCAGTTTCAGGTGAGCTTGGCTACAGCTCGCGTGGCCGGAAAAATTACTCTGCGTGCCACTTCCGGTACGCGTGCCATAGGTTTGCCAACATGGATATAAGGTCTCCTGCTCGAGCAAGGAATTGGACTAGAAGTCCTCCCAGGTCCCTTCCATTCAGCTCTGTTCTGAATTGAATTGAACAATTGGATTTCAGAATAAGATCATGGGAGCATTTCCACTGATGTCCCATCCCCCCAAGAATAAAACTGCAGAACAAGAGGCCTGCTTTGTAGAAGAAGATAACTTTGCAAGGGCCTCCTCGCCTTTTGCTGCAGTTGGGCACAAGATGCCTCTCCGAGACGGGTTGTGTCACTTGCTTTCCTGGAGCAATGCTTGGCATGCTGCCCAAGCAATTAAGTGGCCGAGAATCTGCTGCCCGCCAGAGTTGTGCCTCCGCCTCTTGTCTATATGACAATGCAGCATCTTTGGACTTGTGGGTTAATTATCTTTTCTAAATAATGGATAATGGCATACGGGGCCTGATGTGGTAGACTGTAATCAAGTTATTAGGAGGCAGATGAATACAACACAAGAAGTTGGCTTTCTCTTCTAACGTGGCCCTTGAAAATTCGATTGCAGGTTTTTTACATAAAATTTGAGGCTGCCGCGTTTCTCGTTCCCCTTCCGTTTTGAATTTTGTTAGATGTTGTTCTAAAGCAGGGCAGTAAAAGGCGAGAGAAACAGATAACTGGAAGGCAGGGCAACTCTGCGAAAGCTGCCAGAAGACCTGCGAGCTTTGTCATTAGCTCTTTCCCCAATTCTCCAGCTCTTATTTATTTTGTTTGGCAATGTTTTTACCTGCTCATCCCACTTTGCAACTCCCTAAAATAGTAAACAACGAAAAGGGGGAAAATCATGACGACGCAGTGGAAAAATACCTTTATAACTCAATTGGCAGAGGTAAACAATGACAATACTTTTTGTAATGTTTACGGCAGCAGCCTCTGCCATAAAGCTGTCGTTTTCAAATGCCAATTTTTTTTTTAAACTTTTTTCTCTCCAGTTTATGCTTCTAGAAGTTGGGTTTTTCCTGTAAGTGTTGAGTAAGAAAAAGATTGGTGGTTTTTTTTTTTTTTAGCATTTAGATATAAACAAAGGACACTGTGCTGTTTAAAAAAATACGATGCAGGTAGCCCTCGACTTACAGCAGTTCATTTAGTGACCATTCAAAGTTACGATGGCACTGAAAAAAGTGACTTATGACCATTTTTCACACTTACAACCATTGGAGCATCTCCATAATCACGTGATCAAAATTCGGATGCTTGGCAACTGGTTCATATTTATGACCGTCGCAGTATCCCAAGGTCACGTGATCCCCTTTTGCGACCTTCTGACAAGCAAAGTCAATAGGAGCCAGATTCACTTAACGACCGTGTTACTAAGTTAACAACGGCAATGATTCACTTAACAACTGTGGCAAGAACTCTAGCTCGCATCTATGGACTTTCCAAGTGCTGTTGTGTCAAAGCATTTCTCAGTTTGATCCTGGCTAGTTTTCTGGATTAGCCAAGATGAGCTTGATGCTCCCATCTGTATATAGAGCAGTTTAATGACAGCAGGTAGAAAAAATGCAGCAATATTGCTCTGCCATGTAAAGCAGAGAAGGAAAGCAAGCTGTATGTTTGCACGAGAGAAATCAATGAGGAACTGATGCAGAAGATTAATTAAAAGCAGATACTAAGAATAGGAGGAGGAAGGTGTGTTGGATATGTTTGCTGCCTTGAGTTATTTATAAAAATAATAAAGGTGGGATATAAATAAATACCAGGAGGGATGCAATGGCTCAGTGGCTAAGACATTGAGCTTGTCGATCGAAAGGTCGGCAGTTCAGAGGTTCGAATCCCTAGTGCCACATAACGGAGTGAGCTCCCGTGACTTGTCCCAGCTTCTGCCTACCTAGCAGTTCGAAAGCATGTAAAAAATGCAAGTAGAAAAATAGGGACCACCTTTGGTGGGAAGGTAACAATGTTCCGTGCGTCTTTGGCATTTAGTCATGCCAGCCACATGACCACGGAGACATCTTCGGACAGCGCTGGCACTTCGGCTTTGAAACGATGAGCACCGCCCCCTAGAGTTGGGAACGACTAGCACATATGTGCGAGGGGAACCTTTACCTTTTTTTATAAATAAATAGTCCTTGACTTGAAAGAGTTTGTTTATGGACTGAAGTTACAACGGCACTGAAAAAAGCAACTTGTGACCATTTTTCACAGTTATGACCGTTGCAGCATCCCTGTGGTCACGTGATCAGATGCCTGGCAACTGACTCGTATTTATGACAGTTGCGGCATCCCGGGGTTACGATCCCTTTGGCGACCATCTGACGAGCAAAGTCAATGAGGAAGCCACAGTCACTTAACAGCTGTGTTACTAACTTAACAGTTCACTTAATGACCGGTTCAAGTAAGGTCGTAAAATGGGGCAAAGCTCACTTAACAAATGTTTCACTTGACAACAGAAATTTCGGGCTCAATTGTGTAAGGAGGGGTATGTGTAAATAAATTAAGGTTCGACCACTACCCAGGAACTTTAGTGATAAGGATGAATAAAAGAAAAGGGATTAAGAAGGGGTTTAGGTTAACCAAGAAACTGGTGCTGAATTGAAATCTCCCTATTTTTGCTTCTGTGAAGACAGAAAAAGCTGGTGAATCCTTCTTAGTCCTTCTGTCCATCAGGAACGCCTAATGTTTTGTTGTTACTTTGTCCAAGAGTTTACAAGTCAGTGCTGGCTTAGATGTCTTGTTACTACATGGACGAATGGTTGCAGAAGTTGACGGAGTTGGCTGAAATGGTAAAACTGCCGGTTTTGCCATTTGATTAATGGTCACACTTACGATCATTGCCATGGTCATGTGACATTTACATTCGGATGCTTTTGACAACTGATTCATATTTATGACGGTTTGCAGTGTCTGTTCTGCCCCAGCTACGTACCCGAAAGAACGCAGCACACACAAAGTCTGTTCAAATCTTAGCTTACTAAATAAACCAGTTTTTTACAACAATGGCTGTTAATTAACTGCATTAACAGCCGCCAAGAATTCAAAGAATAACACTGAAAGCTTACTGTGGTTGGCAGAATGCCCAGAAGCAATTTGCAGGAAGCTGATAAGATAAGCAAACAAGACACAAAGGTATGTGAACTAAGTTGTTCCCTGCAAATTGCCTCAGTCGTCGTCCTTCCTTAAATAGGCTAAGGGAGTGGCCAATTAGCCCCAAGCCTTACTCTCGAGGAGACCTCCTCCTGAGGAGACACTCCTGCCTTTTGGCAGCTCTGCACGCCCGTGCATCGAGAAGAGGCTCCTCCTCTTCTTCCTCTTCACTTATGGGAGCTTCTGGAGCTTCTGAAGGCCCTGGCTGAATCCCCGCCTCTGGCACCACATCTTCTCCAGCCTCCTCATTATCTGACTCGAGTGCCAGCTGCACAGGCTGCTGGCACAGTACCACACCAGCCTCCTCGCTGTCCGAATCAGCTATTAGCTGCACAGGCCGCTGACGGGCCACAACAGTGTCCCCCAGTTGCGTGATCATCTTTTGCAACCTTCTGACCAACAAAATCAATGGGGGAAGCCGGATTCACTTAACCACCTGGTTACTAATTTGACAACTGCAGTGATTCCCTTAACAAACATGACAAAGAAAGTCGTAAAATGGTGCAAAACTCACTGAACAAATTTCTCACTTAGCAGGATGAATGCGGTTGTAAATCGAGGACTACCTGCGGCCAAATATTTGTCTGAAGATAAAATGATTGAGTTCGTGCTAAATTAAGCCATTTCTTATTGTGGCTTACTGAACTAGGCTGAACAGGCCTGGTTCATCCACAATACTAAATCAAAGCTTGGCAGCCATTTCAGCCTCGACTACACAGCTTTGGGGGGATTTTTTTGCAATGAAAGTATGTGTGTTACCACTGAAATGTACCTTCCCTCCTTTGCATGAGACTATATAAATAAATTCCTGCACAAAATGATTGTAATTATTAGCCAGAGAATGGTTCATTTAGTTAGAGCTTTAAATGAACAAAGTAAAACTGACTTTTAAATGCAGAGTGTCCGATTGGACAAACATGAGCAAGGGTATTTTGCTAGCTGTGTTGTGGGACTCAAAAGTTCAATAGAAAAATCTGATGGAAAATAAAACTTCAGGATTAAAAACAAAGCAGATTAATGTAAACTGGAGATCCTTTTCTGGATGTGAACAGCAAATAATGGTCTGCACAAAGAGGAAAAAAAATGGGATTGGAATGAAAGCAGCAAAAAATGTAAAATCCAAGGTAAAAACAATTACATTGCAATGGCAGTATTCCAAGATACACAGAAGCAGGAAATATCAGAATTACAGTTTAAATAGGGAGGGAACAGTTAATTGTAAAACCAATGATGCAGAAATAGAAAATGTTCTGTATTTTTTCCTAGAGTGCTCTCACTCATACACACAGACTCTCTCTCTCACTCGTTCTCTGTTTCTCTCTCTCTCCTTTCTCTCTCTTCCTTCACTTTTTCTGTTTCTGTTTCTGTTTCTCTTTTTTTATCTGTTTCTCTGTGTTTCTCTCTCTCCCTCGTTCTCTGTTTCTCTCTCTCTCTCTTTCTGTTTCTGTTTCTCTGTTTCTGTTTCTCTCTTTTTATCTGTTTCTCTGTGTTTCTCTCTCTCTCTCTTTTCCTCCCTCTTTCGCTGTTTCTCTCTCTTTCTGTTTCGCTTCCTGCTTCGCTTTCTCTCTTTTTCTCTGTTTCTCTCTCTCTCTCTCTCTCTCTCTCTCTCTCTCTCTCTCTCACACACACACACACACACACACACACACTTACTCACTCTTTCTCTCTCACACACACACTCCACCATCAACACCCCCACAACTATTGAAGTTCCTAATTCCATCCATTTCTGATGCATGTGCCAGAGTGTCCAGCCTCTTAAAAAGCCTCTGGGCTCCTGGACACAGGTGGGATTTTGAAAATGTCCATCCAAGGATTGGCCGTTCATAAATTGGCTACTTGGTGAAAGGGGAAAAGAATAAGGAATGGGCTTGTGGGATAAGTGATCTGGCCAAGATAGTTCCAGAGATGAAATACAGAAGTCCTCTTCTAGGTTTGGTTGGTTCTTGTACAGTCTGCTCAAAAGCACCAGGCTTTTTTCCAAGTGAAAAAAAAGACAATCTGGTGAGATAATTTGGTGCTGAGAGGGGGAAACACAGGCAAAGTCTTTTGGGGAGCTTCCATGATTGAATGAGGGACTTGAACCTGTCTCTACTGGCTCCTGGTCCAGCATTTTCCCCTCTATACCAGCCTGGGTCTGGAGCTGAGAAGGAAGACCTGGCCAATCTATAGGTCTTTGCAAGGATGGGCTTCAAAAATTTAGCAAGGGGTTCTCTGCCCGCTTGCTGGGTGGGTGTGGCCATGGTGGGAGTGGCCTAGTCAGCCTCCTGCACCACGGTGGTGGGGGTGGGCATCGTTTTTGCCCTCCCTGGGCTCCAGAGGTTTTCCTCAAGCCTCTGAAAATGGTCCATTTGCCAACTTCCGGTGGGACCAGAAGGCCTTTTTTTTGCTGTCCCCAGCCTCCAGAGCCTCTCTAGGAGTCTGGGGAGGGCAAAAATGGCCTTCCCCACCTCTCGGAGACCCTCCGGATGCCGGAAACAGCCCATTTGCCAACTTCCGGTGGGACGGGAAGTTGGCAAATGGGCCATTTTCCGCCTCCGGAGGACTTCTGGGGGTGTGGGGAAGGCCGTTTTTTGCCCTTCCCAGACTCCTAGAAAGGTTCTGGAGCCAGGTGAGAGAGAAAAACAGGTCTTCCCCACCACCACCCCGAGGCCCTCTGGAGGCAGGAAACAGCCTGTTTCCCTCCTTCTGGTGGGCCCAGAAGGCCCGAAAATCAGCTAATGATCAGTGAGCTCGCGTGCCCACTGATATGGCTATGCGTGCCATAGGTTCACCATCACGGATATAGGGTTTCCTGTTTGAGCAGGAGTTGGACTAGAAGACAACCCCCCACCCCAGGCCCCTTCCAACTCTGTTATTCTGTTATTCTGACCTTCCCCGCTACCCAACTCAGTTCCTGGATGGAGAACCGATCTCAAATCCTACTCTTAGAATGGAATTTGGAGAATGTGTGGGTGCTTTTACAAAACATCTGACATGCTGCACGTATTGGCCTGAAGTATAGCGAGAACATTGTTCTGAAAGGAAATGCAAATAGGAACATACCCTGGGAGAGGAAATAGGGTTATAGAAATGCATACTTTGTGGGGATCGTTTATTTGGAAATGGCCGTTTCAATGCAGGTTTCAGCAAAATAAAAATTGCAGATAGCTACGGTACGAATTTGAGGTAGAACTGAATTAAGAGCAAAACACACATCAAAGTGAATGGGAGTCACGTGGTTTATTCATCCTGTACTTGTTGCCCTGGCAACCAGTGATATTTTGGGGAGCTGCACACACACACACACACACACTCCTATTGAATCTTTTACCAACTTTCTGCACTCACAGAGGCCTTGTTGATAGTCAGAAAGGCTGCCTATACATTCACTCAGGGCTGGTGGCAGCTCCGAGTTACCATAGCTGATCAAGCCAACCACAGCTGTCTAATGGGAAATGCACATCTGTAGAGCTTCAGCCGGGAAGGAAGCTGGGAAAATGACCACCACGTGTTGCAGATTGCATTTGCTACATTCAGCCATTTTGTTTTAGATATTTAGTCATTCATTCATTCATGGATGCCAAAAAAAGTCAAGGACAAGAAAAATCCATTGGTGCAATCAAAATGCAACCTGTTTCTTATGTGTGGATGCATCATGCAAACAGGCAGAAGTTTGATCACTCTATTGCAGCAGACATTTTATCATTTTTTACCATATCCTATGGATTTCCTTCCTTCCTTCCTTCCTTCCTTCCTTCCTTCCTTCCCTCCCTCTGTCCCTTCTTCCTTTTTTTCTTCTTCCTTCCTTCTTCCTTCCTTCCTTCTTTTCTTCCCTCCTGCTACCTCCTTCCTCTCTTTCTTCTCTGTCCTTCCTCTCTTTTCTTTCCTTTTCTCTCCCTTTCTTCTTCCTTCCTTCCCTCCATCCCTCCCTTTGTCCCTCCCTCCATTCCTCCCTCTGTCCCTTCCTATCTCTGCCCTTCTTCCTTTCTATCCCTCCTTCCTTTCTCTCCTTCCTTCCTTCCTTCCTTCCTTCCTTTTCTTTTTGTCTTTTCTTTCTTTCCCTCCCTCCCTCCTTCTCCCTCCTTCCTCTCTCTTTCTCTGGCCATCCTTTTTTTTCTCTCCTTTTCTCTCCTTCCTTCCCTCCCTCCCTCTCCCTCCCTCTCTCCCTCAAATGTGATTCTAACGTAAGCAAGAAACAAAAGTATCTGTGCTAAAAACTAAAAACTGTGCTAAAAACTAAAAATGCATTACATCGAAGGACATCTAATGGGCCAGCCCAATGTTTCAGTTTTTCATGTTGTTCACCTTGTTGCTACAGAGATTTCCCACCCATACTCCCCTTGTTATCTTCCTAAAGATGTTTTTGCCCAGACTTTCCCCAACCGTCAGCCTCTGTCTCCAAGCTTGTATCAATGTACAGTTGAAGCCATTTAGATTCCCACTGGAAGAAGAAGAAGAAGAAGAAGAAGAAGAAGAAGAAGAAGAAGAAGAAGAAGAAGAAGAAGAAGAAGAAGAAGAAGAAGAAGAAGAAGAAGAAGAAGAAGAAGAAGAAGAGGAGGAGGAGGAGGAGGAGGAGGAGGAGGAGGAGGAGGAGGAGGAGGAGGAGGAGGAGGAGGAGGAGGAGGAGGAGGAAGAAGAAGAGGAGGAGGAGGAAGAAGAAGAAGAAGAAGAAGAAGAAGAAGAAGAAGAAGAAGAAGAAGAAGAAGAAGAAGAAGAAGAAGAAGAAGAAGAAGAAGAAGAAGAAGAAAGCAAACTATTAAAGGGAATCAGTCAGCATCATCTCTCATTAATTAACAGCTTCAAGCGATTTCAGAATCTGTCAGGATGACCTTCACGTTTGTCCTTAAGATGGTTAGAAGTGAGCCCACAGCTTTGCCAATGTTTCTTGATTTTTTTCCCCTTTGTTCAAGTTTTTCCGTCTTCAGTCTTTGGAAAACAGCAGGAGAAGCAGATATAGTTCAAAGTACAGATAAATTGGCATCTCTTTTTTCAACCAGCTTCCTTGCCCCCTGTTTGAACTGCTACAAGAGAAATCCAAAAGCTGTGTTCACCTGTCTCAAAGTTTTGGGAAACAAAAGCCAAGAAGCCCACTAAAAATGGCATCCTTCGTTCATTTATTTGTTGTTAATGTGCCTCTGCGTTTTCAGTTGTATGACTCTAAAGCAACATCCCCCGATCTTTTGGGTACCAGGGACCGGCTTGGGGAGGAGAGTTTTTCTCCCACGGACCTGAAGGGGTGTGATTTTGCGTGCTGCCTGCTTGCATCCCTGGGATGGGGTTTCACTTGCTTGCGTGGCCTGGTTTCTGGCATGACGTGGCCTGTTGCTAGTCTGCAGCCCTGGAATTGGGGACTCCTGCTCTAAAGGCAGCTTTTCTCAACCTTGGTAATAAGGGAAGACCCCCCCCCCCCTTTTAGAAGAATGAAATATTTTGAGAAATATTAAAAAGGCAAAATATTCTATTTCCCTAAAGGAGGGATGGAGAAACATGCTCTTGGAGACAGAAAGATAACATCCCCCACCTTCCTTAATAGCCCCCAACAGATTTTTTTGCCTATTAAGAAAGACTGGGCCATCCTATCTATAAAACAAAAGACCTTCAACTCCAGGATGATGGGATTAAGACATGACCCTACCCTATCACGACATAATAGGATTAACCCACTAGGAGCAGAGCTCACCACATTGCACAATCTCCTAAGGGCATTGCATCAGAATTCAAACTTCAACCAAACCTGAGAGCTCAGACAACCTACAGAACCAGTTATGACCCCTACAACAACCAATAGAATACATGTTCTTGCACAGGAACAGGAAGCTCAAGTGCAAAGCCGAAGAGAAGATATAAATACCCCTCACTCTCAACTCCCTGTGGTCAACTGCCCAGGACCTCAAACCCACGTGGGTTCTGCTTCATCATTAAACCATCTTTCCAATCAGCACCAATGTTTCCAGTGTCATTCTCCTGGCTTGGAACTGAACCAGATGGATATTTCTTCCAACAGTAATTTTAAGATGGATGGATCTCAACTCCTAGGATTCCCCAGCCAGTATAGGAATGAAAGCTTTAAGCTTGCTAACATGCTATCATTGTTGATGTTCTAAAACAGTATTTGTTTGTACTAACAAATCCATTAAAGTGTTCACAAGAGTTAAAGTTCCTTCAGTTCAATTTAATTCTAGCCTTGGGAAAATGGGCCGGTGCATGTCAAGTTATCAGTTCTACCCCACAACAGTGCGATTCAACCAGGAACAAAATTAATAAGTAGAAAAATAACAGTTAAAATTGCAGAACGACAATAAAATCAATAAGTCTGGCCCCATGGTACCATTACAGCTTCAATAAGAATAACACTTTTCTGACTATAAAATTCTAAACCTATTAATGTTATATCTCTTGCCATCTGACTTTGCTGGTAAGATTTACAACAAAATAGTTCTACCAGCTACCTCTGCAAATTGCCAGATGCAGGCCATAATTTGGAAAATGTTACACTATTCTAATGAGTAGAATTAGACTGATCATAAGAATCAAATGTGTTTGTATACACACACACACACACACATACCCTGTTTCCCCTAAAATAAGACATCTCCTGATAATAAGCTCAATCGGACTTTTGAAAGCATGTGCTAAAAATAAGCCCCCCTGAAAATAAGCCCTTCCTGAAAATATTTAAATGCATGCGCAGCTAGTCCCCACTATTTTGTCTGGTTAGGGTTAGGGCAGGGGTCTGCAACCTTAAACACTCCAAGAGCCATTTGGACCCGTTTCCCACAGAAAAGAAAACACCGGGAGCCACAAAACCCTTCCCGTGCCTAAATATTTCTTGAGTGGCCATAAAACTAGCCTATGTAGTTGAATTAAACGTTCTGTTTTCTTCCGAAACTTTTCTTTTCTTGGATTTATCCATGGTTGGCCTACCGGGGGTTGAAAAGCTCAATAAATAGTGTGCCATCGGGTGTCGCACATTGGCGGTTGTGACGCATATTTTGAATGACAGGGAACCACATTAGAAGGGTGAAAGAGCCACATGCGGCTCCAGAGTCACAGGTTGCTGACACCTGGGTTAGGGAGACAGAGCTGGAAATCAGGTAAGACGGCAAGAGGAGGCCCATCTTGCTCCATGTACCCCAAAATAATAAGACATCCCTGAAAATAAGGCCAGGCACTTGTTTCGGGGTTCAAAAAAATATAAGACAGGGTCTTATTTTCGGGGAAACACGGTATATATTTTTATTAAGGATTTATCAGAAAAAAATAAAGAAAAATCAGAGAGAAGTGCAAGAAAAAAAATAGAAAAGAAAGAAAAGATACAAAAAAAATAGTTTCTTATCTTCTTTGCAGCAGTTTTAAGTACAATTATCAATTTACCCTTTTACTTTATGACTACAACTTAACTCTCTTGTTCTGTAATCTATGCTATCTAAATCAACGAAACCATAAATCATAAGTTCATTTTTTTTCCCCCAGCATCATGTAAAAAGTCCAGAAGGGGTTTCCGGTCAGCAATAAATGCAAACATTGTCTTTTCACTGATCAAAGAAGTTAATTTAGCCATCTCGGCAAGTTCTATCAGCTTCATCCATTACACTCCATTGTGTGTAATGCCGAATCTTTCCATCTTTGGGCACGCCAAGCCCTTTGATGATCAAACATCAATCGCTTCATACATTCTAATGGAAGAAATTCAGAGTTAGTGCCTGCCTTTCTCTGCCTTCCTCTGTCATTGCCTTCAAAAGGTGTGAACGAGTAAGGAAAAAAAATGCAAAAAAATAAAGGGGGCTACTAATTCGCAGAATGAGAGAGGAGGAGGTGGTGGAAATACCTCTCCCACGGAGCATCTGTTGTGTGTGTAAATAGATCTTTGTTTGGTTCCTGTCATTTCCAGAGAAGAGAAGGAATAACCTCATCTGCAAACCTAGAGAATTTGGTTTCCACATTGCCCTAGTTGGGAGAGTATACTGAAGAAATGGCTACTGGCTATGTGGTCACTACTCGTTCAGAAATTAATCATGTAGGCCAACTTCAGAATCTGGGTAGTGAGTGATTACTAGGCAGAGAAAGCCAGCTGGAGGCTGAAACCTATGAAGAATGATTGCATGAATTGGGTATGTCTAATCTAGGGAAAAGGGACGTGGTGGCTCAGTAGCTAAGATGCTGAGCTTGTTGATTGAAAGGTCGGCAGTTCGAATCTCTAGTGATGCGTAACAGGGTGAGCTCCTGCTACTTGTCCCAGCTTCGGCCAACCTAGCAGTTCAAAAGATAAAAAAGGCAAGTAGAAAAATAGGGACCACCTTTGGTGGGAAGGGAACAGCGTTCCGTGCACCTTTGGCATTGAGTCATGCCGGCCACATGACCATGGAGACGTCTTCAGACAGCGCTGGCTCTTCGCCTTTGAAATGGAGATGAGCACCGCCCCCTAGAGTCAGGAACGACTAGCACATATGTGTGAGGGGAACCTTTACCTTTACCTTAATCTAGGGAAAAGATGGACTAGGGGCGACATGATAGCAGTCTTCCAATATCTCAGGGGCTGCAACAAAGAAGAAGGAGTCAACCTATTTTCCAAAGCACCACAAGGCAAGGCAAGAAGCAATAAATGGAAACTAATCAAGGAGAGAAACAATCTGGAATTGAGGAGAAACTTCCTAACACTGAGAACAATCAACCAGTGGAACAGCTTGCCTTCAGAGGTTGTGGGTGCTTCATCACTGGAGGCTTTTAAGAAGAGATCTGAAATGATGTAGGGTTTCCTGCTTATGCAGGGGGTTGGACTAGAAGTCCTCCAAGGTCACTTCCAATTCCGTTATTCTATTATTTTGTTAATTCTTATCCCACTGGGGTATATGTGCTTACTCCTTGTGCTTACTCAGCTCATGCATGTACTCTTGGGGGCCACTAAAATGCATCCTCTTCTTGATACCATTTTCCCTCCAGCAAATATGAAAACTACCTGGCTTTTTGTACTTGTGTTTAGTCTCAAGTGAAGAACTCGAGTGAGATCACCTCTTGCCAGGGGACTTTTTCAATGCTATCCCACAAAGAGCTGTCTTTTCCTTGGGAAATGGTTGGAGGACTTCTCAAAGAAATTCAGAGAAAACTATTGCCTGATTTCTCTGGTCCTAATTCAGATGGAGAAATCAAAAAAGGCTGTTGGGATTGTCTTCCAGCATGAACCCAACCTTTGTAGTTGTCCGCATAACCAAAGGAACCGAAGCAACCATCAGCCGTCAAGTCCTTGTGATGTTGTGGACAGCAGTAATTATTCTGCACTTTGGAGGAACTCTCGGCCGTGAACTGGAGAATCGGTTCAAAGCCCAACTCTAGGCAGGTGGGTCACAAGTTGACCCCCAGCTTCTATGCTACAGAATGTCCAGGAGCAACAATCTACAGAAGTGGCCAAAATTGTGGAAACCTATTGGGAAAAGTGTATTTTCTAAAACTAGAAAATAATACCACTTTTTTTTTTTTGAGTAGTACCATACAATTATATATCAATGGAAAGATAATTTAATCAAGAATGTAATGCAGTAACTTTTATGAAGGATTTGCTATTAGAATAGCAGTTACAGTATAAAGAAGAAAAGTGAAACACGTAGAAAAAACGAGATATACAAAAATTATCCATAGAAAAAACAAGATATACAAAAATGATCACCATGTGATATAGTTAATACTTAGTTGGTTAACCTTTAGCATGAATGACGGCCTTACAACGTCTTCCCATGGAGTGAACCAAGCCTTTTAGTTCTGCAGCTGTTATGTGAAACCAAAATTGATTGAAGGATTGCTTCTATTAACTGGGTTTTATTGCTGGGTCGCTTCTGACTAACAAGTTTCTTTAGTGGGCTCCATAGATTTTCAATTGGGTGAAGGTCTGGGCTATTCCCAGGCCATTCCAGCAGTGGAATAGGATTATCTAAAAAAAAAGTGGTGTTATTAGCCATCAAACCTCAAAAATACACTTTTCCCAAAAGGTTTCCACAATTATGGTCACTACTGTACCATCTTCATTTAGGAAATGGAAGAGAACAAGCTTGTCTCAAAAGCTTTTTTTTTTTTTTTTAGATGTCATGATGATACGGAAACCATTATGACCAATTGTTCTCTACTTGCACCCAACTCCTGGAGGCCACAGTTATTGTCTCCTCTGAATCCACTGATCTCCTCTGTGGCTAATGCAGTTCATTATATCCCAACTATCTTTCCATAGGGAGACATGTCCTTTCATTATCTACTACAGCAGCATGAAAATGTAGGACAAGTACAGATTATCTGGATCTTTAAAGAGGAGGCTGTTCCCACTGCCTGGAGAGGGACATTAGAAGCTATTTTCAGGATCTGGAGAAGCCACTGGGCAGGCGTCCGTGGCTTGTCCTCTGATTAGTTCTTGTTCAGCTTCTAGGAAACGGGAATTTCAAGTCTGTGGGTTGGGGTTTTTTTATGCTTGTGTCGCCTCCTTGTTTGGGGATAATAGAAGTACTTGTTTAAGCTGATCAGTTCAGATAGAATAGCATGCAATTACGACAAACAATGAAAATTTCCAAATCAACAGGTATGGGGATGGATGAATTTGGCAGCTTCATTTCCTACAAATTTCCTACAAATTTCTTTTCTTTTTTTTTTTTAAATCTCAAGCCCTCCTGTCTTCTCTCCAGGTTACAAAAAGAAAACCTTACAGTGTTCCAAGTTCTTGTTTTAAAACGAGTCAGATTTAAGCGGGACAGTTATTCCTAACATGGAACGTAGCAGGTTTTATACAGGTGGACCTTGTGGTGGAATTCAATTTTTTTTTACTACTGGTTCTGTGGGCATGGCTTGATGGGCATGGTGTGGCTTGGTGGGCGTGGCAGGGGAGGGATACTGCAAAATCTCCATTCCCACCTCACTCCAGGGGAAGGATACTGCAAAATCCCCATTCCCTCCCCACTCCAGGGGAAGGATATTACAAAATCCCCATTCCCTCCCCACTCCTGGGGGAAGGATACTGAAAAATCCCCATTCCCTCCCCATTTCAAGGGAAAATACTGCAAAATCTCCATTCCTAACCCACACCAGGGGAAGGATACTGCAAAATCTCCATTCCCTCCCCACTCCTGGGGGAAGGATACTGCGAAATCCCCATTCCCTCCCCATTCCAAGGGAAAATACTGCAAAATCTCCATTCCTGCCCCACTCCAGGGGGGAGAAAATTGCAAAATCTCCATTCCAACCCCACTCTGGGGCCAGCCAGAGGTGGTATTTGCCGGTTCTCCGAAGTACTCAAAATTTCCGCTACCGGTTCTCCAGAACCTGCTGAATCGCATCCCTGAGGTGGGATGCGATTCAGACGTGAATTTAAATTAAATGCTTCCAGCATCACATAGATGCTGCCTGAATCTTTAGTTGCTAAGCATACAAAATATTCCTGACTACTTGGACACAATCTATTTCTATCCCCCCCCCCCCACACACACACACTGGAATATATCTTAAAATGTGTGTCGTTGCTTTTTTTTCATGTGCACAAAAGAAGGAAAGGTTAAAATGACATAGATCAGCATCAGCTAGTCAACACTTCCCAGTCTCAGAAGGTTGAAAGAAGGAGGAGGAGGAAGATTATTTATGCACAAAAATGGAAAGCCATTGTATTCCCACAGTGGACGAATGGTTGCAAAAGTTGATGGAATTAACTTTTAACTGGAATTAGAGATGGAATTAACTGAATTAACTGGAATTAGAGATGGCTAAATTGACTGCTTTTGATTAAAGAAAAGAACACCATGAATTTTGTTTCTCCTTGGAAACCGTTCCTGGACTTTGTGCTTGAAGTGGGGGAAAAAATGAAACTCTGATTTCGGGTTTTGCTGAGTAGATAGATTTGTTGTTATAGAAATAATGTCCATTCAATGACCACATAAACCCTTGCGGGATGGAGTCTGGGCAACTGAATGGAGCTAAGTGTTGACTGACCGGATGCCTTTCCTGTCGCCAATGTGGAGTTATATTCAGCAGATATATTCTCATCGTACACAGAGAGAGAAATATCTGCCTCTACCTAGGATCGAACTCACAGCCTCCTGACTGTGAGGCGAGAGCTCCACCTCTAGGCCACCGCACCACTCGTTTGTTGTTATAGAAATGGATAAGTCAAAGTACTACCTGTACTTTGTTTCTCACCCTTTTCACCTGTCTCTTTTCACCTGCCTTTCAACATCTAATAAATTTTAACTGTCTTCTGTGCAAAATCAAACCCATCAGAACGTGGAACTTGGACAGTTTGCAAACAGCTTCCCTTTTAATCCACAGCTTTCCATCTGTTGAGATTTCTGTCTGTTGATAGTTTTGCAAAGATGCCATCAATCCTTTTTGATAGCATGTCACACGGAGGGGGCAGGATTTTAATGAGTTCCTCAACCATTTACAATGAACATATTTTTTTCCAATTATAGAGAAATACATTTTCAATATATTGGTCGGTAATTTCAGATGGGGTGTGTTTGGGAGCAATTATTCATTTGGTTTTTATTTTTGTATCTCTCTCCCTAAATTGTATAGCACACACACATACACACCTTCTACCATGTTTCCCTGAAAATAAGACCCTATCTTATATTTTTTTGAACCCCGAAATAAGTGCTTGGCCTTATTTTCGGGGAGGACTTATTATTTTGGGGTGCATGGAGGAAACCAGAGGAAATAGTGGGGACCGGCTGTGCATGCATTTAAATATTTTCAGGGAGGGCTTATTTTCAGGGGGGGCTTATTTTAGTGCATGCGCTCAAAAGCCCAATTGGGCTTATTAACAGGGGATGTCTTATTTTAGGAGAAACAGGGTAGTGTTGTTGTTGTTAGTTGCAAAGTCATGTCCAACCCATTGGAACTGTAAGGACAACATTCCTCCAGGCCTTCCTGTCCTCTACCATCCTCTGGAGTCCATTTAAGCTCACATCGACTGCTTCAGTGACTCCATCCAGCCACCTCACTCTCTGTCGTCCCCTTCTTTTGTCTTCAATCATTCCCAGCATTAGGCTCTTCTCCAGTGAGTCCTTCCTTCTCATTAGGTGGCCAAAGGATTTGAGTTTCCTCTTCAGGATCTGGCCTTCTCAAGAGCAGTCAAGGTTGATCTCCTCTAGGACTAACCGGTTGGATCGCCTTGCAGTCCAAGGGACTCACAGGAGTCTTCTCCAGCACCATCCTTCTAGTGTAGGAGCCCTAAATTTATAGGGAAAAAAATTCTTATGGCATCTTATGACAAAAAAGTTGTTATTATTATTATTATCTTCCTATTTCCAAGTAATTTCTTTTCTGTATTTTAGCCTAGCATTCCACTGGTACATTGGTGAAAATGCCTTCTTGGATGTTGCCAATGAAAAAAAAACTTCAGCTGTTAATAGGCAGGGCTAAGTATGCCCTTTTCATTGAATTACAAGAAACTCCCCAAAGAAATTTGGTCCCTGGAATTGCTCACCAGCATCCTGAAAGCTGAGCTGAACCCAACAACCAGGAAGAATTAAATTAGAAATAGTTGAATTATCCAATCTGGAACCTTATCTAGGAAGGTGAATCAATAGTGATGCATCTGTACCCCCAATGCATATTTGCTTATTAAAATAACACCTGGTCTCCCTCTGTTTCATCCTATATATTCCATTTTTGCTGTCTTCCAGATGCTTAGTTAATTAGCTTTAACGAGGATGAAACGGCCTCCTTGAGATTCCATTTCATTTCTTGAAGTTCTTGCTATTGATCTCTTTGTTCCTCCAGAGTCCAGCCTCGGGGGAAGGCCACAGATCTCTTTGTGTCCCTTTGTTTTGAAGTCTATAACTCAAGGCCTGCATTGTGGACAGGATCTCTGAGTCACAGCGTTAAAAAGCTCCTGGGGTTTGTTTGATCCACAGTTTGTTTTACCCATTCTTTGCGGGGTTTATATTTCCTGCTCCGGTGACTCTTCCATATGCCAGAGCAAAACAAACACACTCAGTTCACCTCCCTTGTAAACCACCTGGCCTCTCCATCATCGCTCAGCCAAAAGCTTTTTTTGGTGTGGTGTTTTTTTTTGTCCCCGTTTTGAACTGGTAGCTATAAAGCCGAAAGGCTGGTGTTTGCTCCACTCTCTGGCCATTTGAAAAGTCAGATCCGACTTGGAAACAAACAAATAAATAAATATACAGGCAATCAGCGGTGTTGTGATGCCTACCAGAATCCTTCCTTCTTTGCAAGTGACAGTTAGTAATAGGGAACCAGAGAAAGCTGGGCCTTTAACACTCAGTCAGGCTGCAGCTAGGATAATGAAGCAGGAGAAAAAACTGCTGCCCTCCAATCAGGACACAGAGTTGCAGGCTAACCAGCATACGTCAGCAGCAGCGAACATAGAAAAGCGACAACTCTGATCTCGCAACATACCCACAGCTTCTAAACTGAAAGTAGGGGCCTGATGATGACAAGTTAGAGAGCTTGTCGAAATGTTGCTGAAAAGAAAACTTTTAAAGTGTTGGTTAGGATTTTAGCCAGAGTCTCAAAAGACCTTACAAAGTGTTTTGTTGGGATTTTGGAGGATTTTAAGTTGGGATTTTAGCCAGGATTTTAAGTGTTTCAATTAACAGACTTTTAATGATGCGGGAAAACACTCGAGATTTTAACTTTTTACATATAAATTCTGAGCTTTGCATCCTATTATTTTTCTCCTTCATTGTCTAAATTCCTTATCCCCCCACACCTCGATCTCCCAACCGGAGAACTGGACAGTGAAACGTTCTGACTATCTTTTGACTTTTCAGACCAAGATTATACAGTTTATGGTACAACTTCTGTCCCGCAATCATTGCTGTATCTGTGGATGTTTGCAGGAGTGGTGTGTAGGGGACAAATGAGCATCGTGATATCATGATGTGAGTTCCAAGTTTTCTGCACTTGTGTCTCGATTTGCAGACATGTGCATAAGGGACAGAGTTTGCACGATGACCCTGGTTTGGTCATTTCAATAAGCCTATAAATTCTGCAGACACTTATTTCAATAAACCTATAGATTTTGCAGATATTTCTGATCCCTTCAAGCCATTGGTCCCTTCACATGCATTTCATGGTCAAATCCTTGCAATTGTCTGGATGCTGCAGAATCTGGCCTCTATCTAGAGGACTAGGAACTTGGTTCAGTTGATCAGCAAACAGTATAACAGGGTCCCACTTAACCAACTCAAATCTGGAAGAGAAGATTATATAGAAGTTGATGATTTCCTTACAGATGTTTCATTATCGGAACTAGGTAACAAGTGCTAACAAGAAAACATTAAAGCTCAGAAAGCACTGAGGACCCCATATTTCAACCCTGAGCTACAAATATTCTCCTTTATTAGTTGGTAATTTGTCAGTCTTTTAAGAAAGTTGTCTTCTCAAGTCCAACCTCTAGTCCTTCCTCTCCACCCCAGTGTCAGCAATCATGAATGTCAAGGGATTTCCAGAACTTCAAGCAGGGTGTTTTTACATTTTACCTGAAATTGCAAAAGATTGATCCTGGAAAAGTATACCTTGGGGTTGTGATTCCCACCCATGTTCCTCTTTCTCTCCCCCCGCCCAATCTTTCTCTTTTTTCCTTCTCTCCCTCTTCTTTTGCTTTAGCATCCTCTAGTGGTAGGATCTTAGATAGGAGGAAAAAGGCTTCAAAATTTCCTTCATAGGAATAGCCAATGATTAGTCCAATTTTGCACCGGGTTTATTTAACACATTAATTTCCCTCAAATTAATGCTCAATGGTAGTAACTGTGAGAGGGATCTTGGAGTCCTAGTGGACAACCGTTTAAATATGAGCCAGCCGTGTGCAACAGCTGCCAAAAAAGCCAACACAGTTCTAGGCTGCGTAAACAGAGGGATAGAATCGAGATCATGTGAAGTGTTAATACTACTTTATAATGCCTTGGTAAGGCCACACTTGGAATCCTGCATTCAGTTTTGGTTGCCACGATGTAAAAAAGATGTTGAGACTCTAGAAAGAGTGCCGAGAAGAGCAACAAAGATGATGAGGGGACTGGAGGCTAAAACATATGAAGAACAGTTGTAGGAACTGGGTATGTCTAGTTTAATGAAAAGAAGGACTAGGGGAGACATGATAGCAGTCTTCCAATATTTGAGGGGCTGCCACAAAGAAGAGGGAGTCAAGAAAGCACCTGGAGGCAGGAGAAGAAGCAATGGGTGGGAACTAATCAAGGAGAGAAGCAACTTAGAACTAAGGAGAAACTTCCTGACAGTTAGAACAATTAATCAGTGGAACAACTTGCCTCCAAAAGTTGTGAATGCTCCAACACTGGAAATTTTTAAGAAGATGTTGGATAACCATTTTTCTGAAGTGATGTAGGGTTTCCTGCCTGGGCAGGGGGTTGGACTAGAAGACCTCCAAGGTCCCTTCCAACTCTGTTATTCTAATTCTAATTTTAAAAAAATGGAGCCCCTCCAGGCACCTTGTAATCTGATCTTCTCTTACCTGATCGGGTCCAAACCTCAGGTCTGAAATTTGTCCATCATACAAATAATCCTTGATTTACAACATTAATTGGGACCAGAATTTTTGTTGCTAAGCAAGGTGATTATTCAATGGGTTGCACCCAATTTTATCAGATTTTATGGCATAGTTGTTAAGTGAATCACTGCAGTTAAATAAGGATCATAGTCATTAAGCGAATCTGACCTCTCCAATTGACTTGCTTGTCAGAAGCTTTCTGGGAAGGCCATAAATGTTGATTTATATGCTGGTTGTCAAGTCCCTGATTTTGATCATGTGACCATGAGGACTCTGGGACAATCATGTGATATTATGTGCTAGTCGTTCCCAACTCTAGGGGGCGCTGCTCATCTCTGTTTCAAAGCCAAAGAGCCAGCGCTGTCCGAAGACGTCTCCGTGGTCATGTGACAGGCATGACTAAATGCTGAAGGTGCACAGAACACTGTTGCCTTCCCACCAAAGGTGGTCCCTATTTTTCTCCTTGCATTTTTTACGTGCTTTCGAACTGCTAGGTTGGCAGAAGCTGGGACAAGTAACGGGAGCTCACCCCATTACGGGGTGCTAGGGATTTGAACCACTGAACTGCCGACCTTTCAATCAACAGGCTCAGCGTCTTAGCCACTGAGGCACTGCATCCCTTGCTGGTCCTTGTACTTGCTGGTAAACTGCCTTTGAACATGGAGGATCTATATTCTTACCCCTGAAAAGAATGATCAGTTCTTGTCATCTAAGAAACGCATCCATCATCTATCAAGCAAGAGGCATTGAAAGGGCTGAGTTGCTTGGCATAATTTGTCTAGCTACCTTCTAATTAGGATTTTGACTAATCTGCTGGGAGCCGCTGACAATTAATATTGATGAGACCAGAAGAAAGAAATGGGAGGGGGGTTGGATCAAAAACTAAATTTGATTTAATTTCACAGTAATTTGAATTTAATTAACATGTCTCAATATGATCATGCTCTGTGTATTTTAAGAGTGTTCTCTTTCCATCACATTAAGAATTACAACTTGGTTGCAATTGGGGTGGGGGGCTATATACATTCAGTGTTTCCGTGGAGCAGGATGGAGTGGGGGAGATGGGACATTCTTAAGTGGTTCCTCTCCGCAATAACTTGAAAACAAGAGCAGGAGTTGAAGGAGTGATTGCTATTCTACTCAAAATTATTTACAAAATTAATATATCAGAAGGACAGGTTAGAATTTCATTACCCAATTAGGTAACATCATCCATGCTAGAAGGGAGTGGGGTTTGCTCTCTGTTTGGCACTGATGATGTTGTCTAGTTGGATAATGAAACATCTGCAAGAAACCAAGATCAGGGAGCCCAAGACCAAGGACACCTCATTTCGGCCCTGAGCTACAAATATTCTCATCTATTAGAATTCTACTTCCCGCCTTGCAAGATCGGAGGTCCCAGAAAAAAAAAAAAAACCCTTTTATTTTGTGACCCAAAGGTGCTTTTCCAAAAGACAAGTAGACTTTCTCGGTCGCAACATAAACAAGAGCAAAGAAAGACAGAAAACCAAGTTTTCTACCCTACAATATGAAAAAAAACCCCCACAAAAGACCAGAAGAGAAAGGACAGTCACACGTCACAGAGAATTGACCGATGGGTGAGAAATCTGTCTAACAGAGAGCTTACTCAAACAGAAAAGAATGTTTTTATATCAAGAAAGTCCACTTGTCTTTTGGAAAAGCACCTTTGAGACAACCATGATCTGGATAATTGTGTTGTGGCCTGCCGGCGGCCAGCAAAGCTGGAAGCAGCGTTGGACAGTGAGGAACTTGGGGAGGAACTTGGGCCAGTCCTAGTGGCTGGGGAAAGCTCGGACGAGGGCTCTGCATTGGAGGCAGAGAGGGAGCTAGACAGCAGAGAGGCAGAGGAACAGCTGGATCCTGTTCCCAGTGTGTGCATGTGCAGAACTGCTAAAAACAAGAACAATTAAGAAAGCAGGGTCTACTCAGGAGTAAAAGCCACACCTTGGAGGTGATTGCCCCCCCCATAGGAAACAAAAGAGGAGCGAACAGGGAGTGGGCTTTTGCAGGAAACAATTCGTTGATTCTGTGACTCTGAGAAACTCTGTACCAAGTTTTGCCTTGTACTGCGGTTAGAAACAAATTAGGTGGCAGCTTGCCAAACGTGATAAGGTGTGTTGAGAAATATTCCTTTGAAAAACTGTTTGGGCAAACCTTGCTGACTGTGAATGAACATAATTCACAGTCGTGTAAATAAAAGAGGTTTTTTTGTTTTTTTTAATTTGATTTATATGCCACCCTTCTCCGGAGACTCAGGGCGGCTTACAATGCGCTAAGCAATAACCTTCATACTTTTGTATATTTATACAAAGTCAGCTTATTGCCCCCACAATCTGGGTCCTCATTTTACCTACCTTAGAAAGGATGGAAGGCTGAGTCAACCTTGAGCCTGGTGAGATTCAAACCTGCAGTAATTGCAGTTTTGCCAGTAATTCCTGCCTCCTGCTTTTTAAACCGAGCCTACGTCAGAACACATTGAGAATGTCCAATGGTGTGAGTTCCACACTCTCCAGAATGAAGTTTCCCGCCGACACCAGACACGGGACAGTCCCTTTTCTTGCCGTAATCTTCACTGTGTTATTCTGTGTTTCTTTGCAGGGATCCTGTTTACAATGCTGGTGTTTGGACCGGCCTGTGGATTTATCCTGGGATCTTTCTGTACCAAAATCTATGTGGATGCTGTCTTCATTGACACAAGTAGGTAACTTTGTCCCCCCCCCCCCCCGGGGTTGCACATAGAATAAGAAAATTATTTTAACAACAGGCCATGAAACGTCAGAAGAGAAAGAAGGAAGAAAAGCTTTGTGTTTTGAAAGATGTGGGTTGAAGCCAGATGTTATGCCTGCTGTCCAGCTTGTTTGAGTTTTATTTATTCCTAGGGGAACACTTAGCTAATCTTAAGTGATCTTGGAAAAAAGTTAAGCAGGATCAGGACTAATAAGGTGGAAAATAACCAGGAAATTTAATATTCAATTGAAAAGTTGAACATCAACCCCACTGCTCTATTGTAGCCAAGAAAATTACAAGAACATTTTTTTAAAAAAATTGTACTTATATTTGCTGCAAAGGAACTCGCAAGCTCCTTCCTTCTGTTCCTTTTTCTTCTTTCTTTCTGCACTTTTGCTTTTTTCCTTTCTTATTCCTTTCTCTCTTTTTTTACTGCCTTTACTCTTTAATAGCTAGATACTATTTAAATAGGCTGCTCGGATATAGTTTAAGGGCTACTGGAAGGATAGATGATTCCATGAAAGCAGATCAGAAACTCAAAAAATCATGGATGCAAAATTCAGTTTTCTGACCTTTTTTTTTTTTTGCAACACAAGAACGTTTTGGGGGTGAAAAAATAGTCCAGTTAATGTCAAGCACAAGAAATCAGGAGCCAGAATTAGGTCCAAAAAGATATAAGCTTATTTCATGCTACCACTAATCAAGAATCAGATCTCATAAGGGTGAAGGCTAATTGATGGTAGATATGGGTCAATGGAAGATAATGGGTCAAGAGAGGGCTGGATTTAGCTCTCTTGTGGGTGCAAAGGGACTCTTAACTGATGACGTGCTTGACTCCTCCCTCGGATTCAGCCTGGTCATCTGTAGATTAACAGAGTTGGAAGGAACCTTGTAAGTCATCTAGTCCAACCCTCCGGCCAAGCAGGAGGCCCTACACCATTTCTGACAGATGGCAATCCAGTCTCTTCTTGAAAGCCTCCAATGATGAAGCTCTCACAACTTCTGAAGGCAACTTCTGTTCCATTGGTTAATGGTTCTCACGGTCAGAAAATTTCTCCTCATTTCTAGGTTGAATCTCTCCTTGATCAGTTTCCATCCATTATTCCTTGTCTGGCCTTCAGGTGCCTTGGAAAATAGCTTGACCCCCTCCTCTCTGTGGCAGCCCAACAAACATTGAAACACTGCTATCATGTCTCCCCTGGTCCTTCTCTTCCCTAGACTAGCCATGCCCAGTTCCTGCAACCGTTCATCCTACGTTTTAGCCTCCAATCCCCTAATCATTCTGGTTGCTCTTCTCTGCACTCTTTCCAGAGTCTCAACATCTTTTGTATAGTGTGGTGACCAAAACTGGATGCAGTACTCTAGGTGTGGTCTTACTAAGGCTTTATAGAGTGGTATTAGTACCTCCCTTGATCTTGATTGTATCTCTCTGTTAATGCATTTTAGGATTGCATCGGCTTTTCATCTCTTATAGCAAAGTCTATATTAGTGGAAGAAGATAGGACATCAATGAAAAGGCGGAGGGGGGAGGAGTTTAAGTAATCTTGGTCCCTTCCCATCTGGAATCAAGTATCTGCATGGGTTAATTTAGGCACAATGAAAATGGCTTATGAAAGCACACTGAACCTCTAATTAATGGAGTGGCAACTTCATCTCTGGACTGCATAAAACTTGCCGCATTGTGATCATCTTATATTCTTCAACTTTGGCTCCAGCTTTTCTCAGCTGCTCTTAAATGTCATTTATCCAACAAAATAAACTGCTTTGTTTCCCATTCGGGAACCAGTGATGCAGCCACAAATCGTTTGCCAGGTTAGACAAGCAGATCTCTTATGATGGATCACTGCGGGTCTTTTGACCCACCGAGGAAGCATTGTAATCATCGTTTCCCAATAGTAGTTTTCCTGGCACTTTTGCACTTCGCTGGTTATCAGCATCCACCTTGACGTTTCCAGAGAGATCTATCCTCTTAGTGTGACCTCAGCCCCAGGAGTGTTTTTGCAATCTGGGATTCCTAAAATCCAGATTCCATCAAAGACACTGAGAAACAAAATGTGGATTACGGTAGCTAAGACACAGATGACTTTAACTCAGTATTCTGGGAGTTGAAGTTCACAAATGCTGGCAAGGGAATTCTGGGAGTTGAAGTTCACACATCTTGAAGTCGTTAAGGTTGAGAAACACTGTTGTAACATGCCAGATTCCCAAGGGACAAACTTCAGGCGATACGAAGAACGGTTGCAGGAATTGAGATATCTAATGAAAGAAGGACTAGGGGTGATATGATAGCAGTATTCCAATATTTAAAGGGCTGCCACAAAGAAGAGAAGGTCAACCTATCCCCTAAAAACCCAGAAGGCAGGACAAGAAGCAATGGATGCAAACCAGCCAAGGTGAGAAGCAACCTAGAACTAAGGAGAAATTTCTTGACAGTTAGAACAATTAATCAACGGAACAACTTGCCTCCAGAAGTTGTAAATAATAATAATAAGTTGAGCGACTGTGGAAAAAGAAATTGTGTGTTGTCCCGATTGTAATTGGAGCCCTTGGAGCAATACCCAAAGGGCTACCCCGCTATTTAGAAATTCTAAATTTGCCAGACTTGAACATTTTGACTCTACAAAAAACCACCTTACTCAGAACAGCTTACATCCTCCGACGATACCTTAACAGTTCCTAGGTCCTTGGTTAGGACTCGAGCTGCTGAGCTATTAACCAGCCTCAAAGGCTGTGAATCTCACTAAAGATTAACCAATAATAATAACAACAACTTTATTATCATTGTACATGTATACACAATATACCCATACAACGAAATTCACTTAGCACCCAAAGACCAGGTCCAACACACATAACAATCCCCAAACACACCCACCCCCCACCCACCACAATTCCCCACCACACAACAGACCACGTAATGCTGTCCAATAGCTCAGTGATGGTGGCCCTTTAGTTCATTGTTGAGGGCAATTATAGCTCTGGGATAAAAACTATTCAGAAAATGTGTGGTCTGAGTTTTAATTGTTCTGTATCTTCTGCCAGAAGGCAACAGTCCAAAAAGATTGTAAGCAGGATGGGAAGAGTCTCTGAGAACGTTATGCAGCTTCCTCAAACAGCGAGATTCGAAGACAGCGAGATCTCAAAAATGTTCCAACATTGGAGGTTTTTAAGAAGAGATTGGACAATCATTTGTCTGAAATGGTATAAGGTGTCCTGCTTGAGCAGGGGGTTGGACTAGAAGACCTCCAAAGGTCTCTTCCAACTCTGTTATTCTGTCAGGGCAATCCTTAGAGGGTAGAGGGTTACAATTCCATTTAGCTCTCCCAAGATTTCACATGGGAATCTTTTCAAGCCACCTTGCAGATGCCAAGAATTAAAACTGGGTTTATCTCTTGCATACAAAAATGACGCAATTCATTCTTCCTTCTCCTTGGCAGCTAGCAGTAAAAAGTCATGCAGTTTTCTATATGGCATCACCAGGTATAGTATGTTTTCCACCGTTGTTCCTTGGTTTTCCTTTCCCCTGAAAGCCCTTAGAGAACAGAATAGCAAGATAAATGTGAATATAAAAAATGCAGGATTCAAGCAATATAACGGTAGGAACATTATCTCTGGAAAACATTGGGATATATCCACTCTGTTTTTTTTCCACAAGGGGGCAGATTTCCAGGCTGATCCACAGTTGTTGTTGTTTTTTCCCCTTCCTGGATTTTAATAGAAGTAACAGTACCAGAGAACAAGGTAGATTAAGTTTTAAACAGAGGAGCTGGTTCTGATTTTCACATCTTTTTCAATTGGACTATGACATATCCTGTAAGGTAAAAGATAAAGGTTCCCCTCGCACATATGTGCTACTCGTTTCTGACTCTAGGGGGCGGTGCTCATCTCCGTTTCAAAGCTGAAGAGCCAGCGCTGTCCAAAGACATCTCCATGGTCATGTGGCCAGCATGACTAAATGTCAAAGGCGCATGGAACGCTGTTCCCTTCCCACCAAAGGTGGTCCCTATTTTTCTCCTTGCATTTTTTACGTGCTTTCGAACTGCTAGGTTGGCAGAAGCTGGGACAAGTCATGGGAGCTCACCCCATTACGCGGCACTAGGGTTTCAAACCACTGAACTGCCGACCTTTCGATCGACAAGCTCAGCGTCTTAGCCCCTGAGCCATCGCGTCCCTTTTTTACAGGATATGTACCTGTACATATCTTGTACCCTGTTAGCAAAATTGACTACATATTTCCTGAACTGATCAGGTGGCCCCAGTACATTTCAGAGTTGCATAGTTATTCCAAAAAGCGTTGCAGGCAAAAAAAAAAAAAAGCTTTCTGGCTGTACACACTGGTGTGAGTTGGTGGGGCAGTATATCCAGTGGTGGGATTCAAGTAATTTAACAACCGGTTCTCTGCCCTAATCATTTCTTCCAACAACCAGTTTGCCAAACTGCTCAGAAAGTTAACAACCGGTTCTCCCGAAGTGGTGCGAACCGGCTGAATCCCACCACTGAGTATATCCTGTAATCGGTTAAAAAGCAATATAGAAAAATTGCTGCTTCCTTGTCCAAGTTGAAAAAGAAGCTGAAATTCTCTGCAGTGAAAGTGGCATACAAGCCAAGATCAGGGGAGGGCTTCAAAAATTTTAGCAAGGGATTCTCTGCCCAGTGGCTGGGGGGGCGTGGCCATGGTGGGCGTGGCCTAATCAGCCTCCTGCACCATGGGTGAGGGGGGGCTTTTTGCCCTCACCGGACTATGGAGGCTTTCCTTGAGCCTCCGGGAGGTTGAAAACAGCCTCCCTAGGCTCCAGAGGCCCTCTGGAGGCCAGAAATGGATCTGTTTCCGACCTTCCCAAATTTCTGGTAGGTCTGTTTTTCATCCTCCTGGAGCCTCCGTGCGCGCCCTGCACTTACCTGCATCCAAAACGGGCTGATTGGGGACTCCTGGGAGGGGTGGGGTGCGTGTGGGTGGGGCCAGCCAGGAATGGAATTTGGGGGTTCTCCAAACTGCACAGAATCTTAGCTAGAGGTTCTCACGAACCCCCAGCAGCCCATCCCTGGCCAAGATGTTAGTATTTGACTTGTCCATCAAAAGCGTCAAGATCATGTCATCCAAATGTATTCTTATCAGGGTCCATGGTGAAACACTTTTACATCCAAAATGATGATTTTTGAAAAGAATCTTCCTTATCAAGGGTTCTTGTCAAGATTCCCAGTTTCTTTGTCCTGCAGCCAGCAAGGAAATCAATATTTCTGGTTGGAGTGAGCAACAGACCACATAACCCCATCCAGTTATTAAATGCTGAAATTTATTAGGCTGGGTTTATCAGAAGCACGCCAGTTGATAGGCAGGCAACATTTCCCAGGTACCGTTTTTAAATGCAATTTCACAGCATCAAGAATTGTAAAAAAAAAAATAATAAAAAAAATTGATAATAATAAATGTCCAAGCACACACACTTGAAAAAAATAGAAAGAAGGTGGGTATAGTTGCTGTAGAAGATGGCACACTTTCCCTTCATATTCATTTGCAGTCAGACTCAAGAGCTGTAGATGTTTGTCTGGGCTTAGTCCTAAAACCTACATCCAATGTGGATTTGTGTTTTTGGTTTTGTAAAATAATTTTGCAATATTTTCTCTACGTGACCACTAGAAGGCACTATATGACCATTTTCATTCTGTTGGAATACTTCTGATATTATATAGGAGACCTAACATGTGAAGCTACCTAGGCCTGATCACATAGAGCAGTGTTTCTCAACCTTGGAAGCTTGAAGATGGGTGGACTTCAACTCCCAGAATCCCCCAGCCAGCTGGGGGAGCCAGCTGGGGGAATCCCCCAGCCAGCAGGGATTCTGGCTGGCTGGGGGATTCTGGGAGTTGAAGTCCACCCATCTTCAAGCTTCCAAGGTTGAGAAATACTGACATGGAGGGAGAGAGGGACGTATCATGGAACATGCCCATTGTAAAGTTATGTTTGGCAATCAGAGATATGCTCTACATCAACTTTATATTTTATTTTTATTTTCAGTTTCATTTAATTTGTTTCCTTTTTTAAAAAAAAATTAAATAATTTTATTCATAAACATTTTTGAATACAGTGTAATGTCAGGATGTACCATTTACAAGAAGAAGAAGAAAAGACCAGATTAAAAATAGTAATAAATATTAACACATGAACTAATGACAGTAATAATACCCTTTTCCCCCAAAATAAGACATCACCTGATAATAAGCCCAATCAGGCTTTTGAGCGCATGGTAATAAGGCCAAGCGCTTATTTCAGGGTTCAAAAAAATATAAGACAGGGTCTTATTTTTAAGGAAACACGGTAATATAATAACACATGTACTGAGAATAATAGTAATAATATAAATAATTATAACTAAGTATCCTTTTATATTGGCTTATTTACATTTTTGTTAATTTCATTTCACAGTTTCATTTAATTTTAAGCACCTGTAATGTTTTTGCTTTGCTTTGCAAACATATGCTTCTTTGTGCTTTGTTCCCTTTTTTTTTTCCTATGGTATTTTAAAAGTAATAAACATAAATAATTAGTATTATAATGCCAATAAGAGCATGAGTGTTTCCAGCAGTATCTTAGCCAGATTTGCAAAATGCACTGGGCTAGCAGAAATAAGGTAGGTGTTTTGGGATTCTGCTTCAGTAGAAACCTACCATTATCTTAACACGTTGTGATTCAGCTCATCACCTGAGGCCACAACATGATTTAGTGTGTTGTGCAAAGCCAGCTACTTCCTTAAAAGACCACACTTTTTGGAAGACAATTACAGTAGTGGCCAAAATTGTGGAAACCTTTTGGGAAAAGAGTATTTTCTAAAACTAGCTAATAACACCACTTTTTTGGGAGCAGTACCCTAAAATTATATATCAATGGAAGGATAATTGAATCAAGAATGTAATGCAATAATTTTTATGAAGGATTGCTCTTAGAATAGCAGTTACAGTATAAAGAAGAAAAGTGAAACACATAGAAAAAAACGGGATATACAAAAATTATCACCATGTCAGTTAATATTTATCTGGGTAACCTTTAGCATGAATTAGGGCCTTACAACGTCTTCCCGTGGAGTGAACCAAGTCTTTGAGTTCTGCAGCTGTTCTAATGTGAAACCAAGATTGAAGGAGGGCTTCTATTAACTGGGTTTTATTGCTGGGTCGCTTCTGACTAACCAGTTTCTTTAGTCAGCTCCCTAGATTTTCAACTGGGTGAAGGTCTGGGCTATTCCCAGGCCATTCCAGCAGTGGAATAGGATTATCTTGAAACGCCAAAAAAAAAAAAAAGTGGTGTTATTTGCCATCAAACCTCAAAAATACACTTTCCCCAAAAGGTTTCCACAATTTCGGCCACTACTGTAGGTTGCAGACAAAGAGATCAGAAACTAACACTTTGGCCCGTTCTGGGGAATGTTGGAATTCATTTAAAACAAAATAGGTATCACCCAAAATAGCAATTTGCTGCTAATACCAATAGTAATTATCTCTAAAGCACCTGAGGGCAGGAGAAAAAGTAATAGATGGAAGCTTATTAAAGAGGAGAAATTTCCTATCAGTGCAGTGGTGAAATCCAATTTTTTTTTACTATCGGTTCTGTGGGCGTGGTTTAGTGGGCATGGTAGGGGAAGGATACTGCAAAATCCCCATTCCCTCCCCACTCCTGGGGGAAGGATATTGCAAAATTTCCATTCCCACCCCACTCTGGGGCCAGTCAGAGGTGGCATTTGCCAGTTCTCCGAACTACTCAAAATTTCTGCTACCGGTTCTCCCGAACCTGTTGGATTTCACCCCTGTATCAGTGAAAACAATTAACAAGTGGAACGGCTTGTCCCCAGAAGTTGGGAATGCTCCATCACTGGAGGCTTTTACGAATAAATTGGACAACCGAGTGTCTGGAATTGTATAGGGCCTTGATGGCGAATCTATGGCATGTGTGCTACAGGTGGCACGCATCACCCTCTCTGTTCACGCGCTTTCCACTGGCCAGCTGGTTACCAGGTCTCTGCCGAACATGTGCGGGATGCATGCAGGGGGGCTGGGCACATGCAGGGGGTGCGTGCACATTGCATTTTGGCAGTTCAGGCGCTTTGAGCACTTGGTTCGGAAAAGGTTAGCCATCACTGGTATAGGGTCTCTTGCAGGGGGTTGGATTAGAAGACCTCCAAGATCCCTTCCAACTCCGTTATTCTGTATTCTGTACTAACACAATCCTACAGTGTGGGATTCTGGCTTTTGAAGACCTGAAGATCTCAAAAGCGTATTGGATTATTTAATATAAGAGAAGATTATTAGATTAGAACAAAATATAGATAAAATGATTACCCTTTAGTTATACATTTATAACTATAAATTTATAAGGGATGTGGTGGCTCAGGGGCTAAGACGCTGAGCTTGTCGATCGAAAGGTGAGCAGTTCAGCGGTTTGAATGCCTACTGCCACGTAACGGGGTGAGTTCCTGTTATTTGTCCCAGCTTCTGCCGACCTAGCAGTTCAAAAGCACATAAAAAATACAAATAGAAAAATAGGGATCACCTTTGGTGGGAAGGTATCAGCATTCCGTGCTCCTTTGGCGTTGAGTCATGCCGGCCACATGACCACGGAGATATCTTTGGACAGTGCTGGCTCTTCAGCTTTGAAACAGAGATGAGCACCGCCCCCTAGAGTTGGGAACGACTAGCACATATGTGCGAGGGGAACCTTTACCTTTAAAGGGTAAATCATTTTATCTACATTTTGTTTTAATTAACCAGAAAGACAAACGAAATGAAACCTTGTTTTCTGTCCTAATCCAACCTATGAAGTTTTGTCAAGAACACTCCATGGGATATCCTTGAAAGTTTAGGTTATGTATCGCTAATCTAGAGGGCTTAAGGTCATGGAGCACAAACTCTGGCCTACTATTTTTCTACTTTCTTTCTGATGAATTTTATTCTAGATCAGTTGTGGGTTTCAAAAATTTTTACTACCGGTTCTGTGGGTGTGGCTTGGTGGGCGTGGCATGGCTTGGTGGGTGTGGCAGGGGAAGGATACTGTAAAATCTCCATTCCCACCCCAATCCAGGGGAAGATTACTGCAAAATCCCCATTTTCTCCCGATCAGCTGGGACTCGGGAGGCAGAGAATAGATGGCGGAGGGGCCAGTCAGAATTTTTACTACCGGTTCTCTGAACTACTCAAAATTTCTGCTACCAGTTCTCCAGAACTGGTCAGAACCTGCTGAAACCCACCTCTGTTCTAGATAGTACAGAGCCTTGATAGTACAGTGGTATACGCACCCTGTTATTAACACAGCTGCCTGCAATTTCTGCTGGTTCGAATCTCTCCAAGGCTCAAGGTTGACTCAGCCTTCCATCCTTTCTAAGGTAGGTGAAATGAGGACCCAGTTTGTGGGGGCAATAAGCTGACTTTGTATAAAATATACAAAAGTATGAAGGCTATTGCTCAACGCATTGTAAGCTGCCCTGAGTCTCTGGAGAAGGGTGGCATATAAATAAATAAATAAATTTAAAAAAAAAAGATGGTTCCCCTCCCCCCAAAAAAATTGCTTACCTCCCCTCACTTAGGTTGCTCCTATCTTTCCATTTTGCAGTCCCATCAGTAGAAGACATGGACAGCCCTTCCATCTGGTCTGTGACAATTGGCCATGGCCAACTCACCAGGGCCATCCAGCCACAAGACAACTTGCTGTGGGACAAGAGTTACACTAATATTGAAGAAATGGTGGGACAGAATCATTCAAGAGAAGATGCAAAAGGAGGGACAGAATGAAATGTGAATGGCAAAAATTAAAATCATGTTTATTTATTTTAAATAATTAAATAGAATTGTTAAATTGTCCCAAGGCAAGTTGGCCATGGTGAGTTTGGCTGGGGTGAGTTGTCCCATTCCCCCTTCCATCTTTCCCACCTAGGTGTGTAGAAAGAGAGTGTTGGAAGAAAGATCCTTCTAGGTTCTGCTCCAAGTGGGGAAAAAGACACTGGAGACATGGAGACTGCTTGGAAAGATGGTTTAATGGTGGACAAGATCACATGGCTTGAGTTCCTGAACAGAAAAGGGGGGAGATACAGTAACTCCTTGGGTTTTTATGCTCTCTCTGGCTCTGCATTTCTTGGGGCCCCGAAAGAATATCCTGATTGGTTGTCAGACTCCGAGGGGGTGGGGGCCTTGCTGGCTGATGGTCACATGTGCTTCCTAGGTCACATGTGGTGAGTTTCTGCTGCTATTGTGTAGAGGGCTAATCCTATCTTTGTTGGATCTTTTGCAATTCCTACTATGGCTCTGCCTGAAGGAGGTAGATCTTTGTTATGTAGAATAGACTGGCCCAGGCCTTCATGGCCCATTGACAAAGGGTGGTGGGCAGGAAGGTGGGAGCTGCTTTGTCTGTAAAATATGCTTCTCCATTTCTCATCCAGGGAAATATAATATTCTGCCTTTTTCATATTTCTTAAAATATTTCACTCTTCCAGGAGAGGGGTGGGTGCTAACTTCCTACAAGAGAAAGATAGACAACGGTATGGGGAAATTTGAAAGAACTATAAGAGGAAGGTACAGTCAGCTAAGTTTGGTCCAGTTGCTGTGATTCAACCTTTAGATACCTTTGGCCTGGAGTCTTCATTGACGTGTCAGCTAAGAGCCTCTGCAAATTCCAAAAGCAATTGCAAAAATAAATTTGTTGCTGGAAGCACTCCAGTGAAGAAAACCCAAGCCACCTGCTGGCTAAATAAATCATACTTTCCTCTTTTTCTATGGATTCTCAGTGGTGGTTGTTTTCAAAACGCCTGAAATACGGCTCTCAAAATAGCCTCATTATTTTTAAACATGGTAGCGTAAATTGCAGCATTTTTTTTTAAAAAAAAAATCATGTCCGTGCCGTGGCCCAGCACATATTTTATTATTTCCCCTTCTCTTATGCACTGGTGTAAAAGAAAACTTGCATACGGTGGAAGAAATAACAGAATGACAGAATTGGAAGGGCTCTTGGAGGTCTTCTAGTCTAACCCCCTGCTCAAGCAGCAAACCCTGTACTATTTCAGACAAACGGTTGTCCAATCTCTTCTTTGTGCTCTCCTAGTACGTGCTGATTGTCAGAGTATGAATATTCATGGACTGGAATAGATCAGCCAATGGGGATTGAATGGAGACATGGTAACAAGGTCAGCCAATGAGGCTTATTTAGAAACAGAAACTTAAGTCTGAAGTCTGGGCGTGGCTTATGCAACTGAGTCTGTGCAGAGAAATCGAAACTGAAACCAGTGAGTGTGAACTATTCTGCTGATCGGTTCTGCTGAAATGAAACTAACTGTTCTCTCCTGCCTTGTATTCTGCCTGTAACTTCTACCACGAAGAAGAATCTATATTGGTATTGTAAAACTTACTTCATCTGTTATTATGAATGTAAAGAAGGTAATGAATCCAGCTGAATCAGCTTATCTGTGTGTGCTTCTGGATTTGATTTATGCAAGAAACTCTGACACTGATTGATGTCCTTGTCTACCCAAGTAAAAGACTCCCATCTCTTTGTTCTTTGCAGGCAAGCTGGACATCACCCCTGATGACCCTCGGTGGATTGGCGCATGGTGGGCTGGCTTCTTGCTTTGCGGTGCCTTACTTTTCTTCTCGTCTCTCCCGATGTTTGGATTCCCACAGTCCCTGACCCACCAGCCGGAGCACATAGCCGAGGTAGAGGAAGCCATGTTGCCAGAAGGGGACTATGAAAGGCCAAAGCCAAGCAATGGGATTCTCCCACCGCACTCCATGGAAGCCAACGATGATCCATCTTGCTTCCAGCAGCTGAGAGGTGAGGCACTTCCTTCATAGCCTAGGTGGCTTCTGCGGGAGCCAACAGGTTAATGATTAGCTCAGGGGTCGGCAACTTTAAACACTCAAAGAGCCATTTGGACCCATTTCCCACAGAAAAGAAAACACCGGGAGCCACAAAGGTCCTAACTGGAAGCCCCCCGTTCAATTCTGGAGCTGACCGGAAGTCCAGTTTCCCCACCATAGAGTGTCCTCCTAGTACAGCATACTTTTTCTTCTATCAGTCCTAACTGAAAGCCCTATCAATTGTGGAGCTGATTAGAAAACCCGCCCCTTGCCATAGAGTCTCCTCCTGGTGCTCCTCACGAACCGGAAGGTCCTCTCAAAATTGTGGCACCGACCAGTGTCAGGGAGCCACAACAGAGGGATGAAAGAGCCACATGCAGCTCCAGAGACATAGGTTGCTGACCCCTGGACTAGCTAGATTCATTACCTGATGAAGATCTCAGATTGCCTTGCACATCTTAACTTCTTTCCCTCAATAGAATAGAATAGAATTCTTTATAGAATAGAATTCTTTATTGGCCAAGTGTGATTGGAGACACAAGGAATTTGTCTTTGGTGCATAGGCTCTCAGTGTACATAAAAAGACAAGATACATTCATCAAGAATCATGATACAACACTTAGTGATAGTCATAGGTTACTAATCATACTAGGAAACAATAAAAACAATATAGGTTGTAAAGATACAAGCAACATGGATATAGCCATTAGTGGGAAGAGATAGGTACTAGTAAGGATGAGAAGAATAATAGTAATACAGTTCTTAGTAAATAGTTTGACAGTGTTTTGGGAATTAGTTGTTTAGCAGAGTGATGGCATTCGGGGGAAAACTGTCCTTGTGTCTAGTTGTTCTGGTGTGCAGTGCTCTATAGCGTCATTTTGAGGCTAGAAGTTGAAACAATTTATGTCCAGGATGCGAGAGATCTGTAGATATTTTCACAGCCCTCTTTTTGACTCGTGCAGTATACAGGTCCTCCATGGAAGGCAGGTTGGGAGCCATTGTCTTTTCTGCAATTCTAATTATCCTCTGAAGTCTGTGTCTGTCTTGTTGGGTTGCAGAACCAAACCAGAGAGTTATAGGGGTGCAGATGACAGACTCAATAGTTCCTCTGTAGAACTGGATCAGCAACTCCTTGGGCAGTTGGCGCTTCCTGAGTTGGCACCAGGGTGGATAAAAATCAATGATTTTTTTAAAAAAAAATCAAAAAAATCAGATTTTTTTTATTTAAATTGGATTTTTTTTATTTAAATCGGATTTTTTTGATCTTTATCAAATTTATTTTAATAAGAAATTTTGGGGGTAAAAATCTATCTTAAGATAGTTTTCTATTTAAGATACATAAATAATTTAGTTTATTCAGCATGAAATGGAGCTTAGTTATGTAGCATGAGGCTGTATATTCTGCAACACTGGGACTATCGGTGAGTCAATAGTGGGTCAAAGGAGGATTGTAAGAGGTGGTAGTTTAGGAGGGTTTCTCCTAAAATCAAATAGTGATTCTACCAATGGTTTGATTGAAATATGTATATGAATGTATGTATGCATGTTTTTCTATCGAGGCACCTGGTCTACCCCAACATGTGGGAGGGAGTATACTGCATCCCTTTCGCCTTTCAGCTCCAATCCAGGAGCCCTCAAGCAGTCGCATTGACGACAAACCATTTTGTACCAAATTTATATTTCACTGATAAAGAAATAAAGGGAGACTAGTATAGATCTATTTCAAGCTATTTAGCTCTCATCGAATCCAAGTAAGGGTATGGCTAATCCCGAGTTAATCCCGAACACTAAAAGAACAACTGAATTAACACTTGATCTGGTTCACCTTCTTGGATGACCTTGGCTTGACCCAGCAAGCAGGTTTTCCATTCGTTCTCATGGCAACCTTTGATCCACCTGCAAGTAGAACATTTGTTTCTAGGATCAAATAGTCTGTTGCTCTCATCCAGTGATGGGTGTGCATTACCACGCCACTTTAAAGGTCACTGTGACAAAATCATGGTTTATCTGGAGTCAGATGAACTTCTTTTTAGAACCAGTCACAGAGATGATTTTTTTCATCTGAGCCACAGGTGTTATGAACTACAGGGAGTCCTTGATTTACAACCGTTCATTTAGTGACTGTTTGAAATGACTATGGCATGAAAAAAGTGACTTCTGGTTGTTTTTCACACTTATAACCATTGCGGCATTCCCAGTTTTGCGCTATGGACCCAGTAATCAAAATCAAACTTAAGTATCCATGCAATGCATTCAGCAATCACTAGATGGGCCTGCGTACCTCTTAATAGTCCAGGTGAGTTAGATTGGCAGTGGGATATAGAACACAGATCATAGATAGCTCTTGTAGCTTTCAGTGAATATGGTTCAAATCCAACAAAGGATAAATCCAACAAACAAAACTGCTGTCAGGGTTCTGACTGATGCCCTAATTAAATCATGAGCCTCAAGCCAAGCTTCAAAAGAAATCCAGTTATTTATTAGAAGCTTCATGTTGGCACGTTCCTAAGTGAAGCCAACTCTGACCCCATGTAATTTACGACCCAAATGTGACCCTGTTCCCCCCCTCCCCTCAGGGTGTGTCATCAGTCACATTCACCAACGGAGCAATTTCGCGGGTTGTAGAGATCACTCCCCTTCGCTCGCTGTGGGTAACCCTGGGAGACAGCCTTGAGAGAGATATGTCTGGAATGTGCTTTTGTTTTTGGCTGCCGTGCTGCTTCGCCATTTTCCCATCCCCCTCGCCTATGGCAACTTGAGAGCAGGCCAGTGATGCTTTGCGAGTTGACAACTAATGTACAAGAAGTAGAGAGAGATGTTGTTTTTCTAGAGCTGGGACTAAAAAATTGTGGGCAGAATATATATATATATATATAATATTTATAATATATATTTATAATATATATAATATATATATATATATATATATATTTCTTTAAGAGAAGGAGACACTTCGATAATTTTTTTTTCCAAAGCTGGAACTTGTTTTCCAAAGGTGGTGGAAGCACCAATATTTTTTTAAAAAAGGCTCCAGGGATAGAAAGATGGATAGCAAAGACTGTCTTTGGGTGGATGGATGAAAAGAGGACTTTGCCATGAAGGCGAGGATACACGCACAAACACACATACCCACACAAGCACACTGCTACCTCTTTCTGTCCACCTTATAATTGACAAGTGGAAGGACATTGTCTTCTGCCCAGGAGGATTTCCCCAATATTCTCTTCTCCTTTGAAAGGCATTTCAAAAAAAAAAAAAATCCCCTTTCTTTAAGAAATAAGAACTAGCAAGGGGGAAAAAAAGCACAAGTGAATTTCTGTGCCCAGCATTAAATCAGGCAACTCGGCCACTGAGCTTTGTAAACCGTGGTTTGTGGCTGTCAGGAATGTAGCCATCTCAAAACTGAGGAGCGCCTAAAATGATTATATGCACAGAAATGGAAAGATTCAACCAGGGGTGGGCTTCAAAAATTTTAACAAGGGGTTCTCTGCCCAGTTGCTGGGTGGGCATGGCCAGGGTTGGCGTGGCCTAGTTGGCCTCGTGGACTCCGGCGGGGGACCGGGGTATTTTTGCCCTCCCCAGACTCCTGAGGCTTTCCTCGAGTCTCTGGGAGGGCAAAAATGGCCTCCCCAGGCTACGGAGGCCCTCTGGAGGCCCTTCCTGAACTTCTGGTAAGCCCATTTTTCATCCTTCCCAAGCCTCCATGCGTGCCCTGCACTTACCTGCATCCAAAACAGGCCATGTGGGGACTCCTGGGATGGGAGGGGCTGGGTGGGCAGGGCCAGCCAGGCGTGAGATTCGAGGGTTCTCCGAACTGCACAGAATCTTAGCTAGAGGTTTTCCCGAACCCCTGCGAACCCCCAGCAGCCCACCTCTGGATTCAACACTATCCACTATGGAGGACTGGTGAAGTACAGATTTGGCTGAAATGGATGAATTTACTTCTTTGATTGGGGGTGGGGGAGACTAATTTATTGGTGATTAAAAAGCTTCTGTGGCCATTTATGTAAAAATGAAAAAAAAAAGACTGTTGTGATGATTAAATAGGATAGATTACAGAAAAAAAAGAAGACTATGGAGTAACTTTAGAGAGAAAGAGGTTAAATATATTTATATTTATAAGTGCTGTGGAGATCAGAAGTCACTTTTTTATACCTTTTTTCTTTCTTTTTGACTTTTTTTTTTTTTTGCTCCGATCTCTTTATTTCTTTTTCTTTTACTTTATATTAGTTGGCGTTAATTTTCATTTCTTATTTAAAACTTTTAACAAAAAAAACCAGAGAAGTGTAAAGACATCACGCTCCGTCCTTGAGAACATCTCCAGAAGTTGTCTTACTTCTTAAATGTCCTTCGAATTTCAAAGGAAAATTCTCCTTTATACTCTTCAATGAGAAATAGCAAAAAAAAAAAAAAAAAAAAAAAAAAAACACCTCTGTGGTGATTTTTGTTTTTTTTTTCTTCCTCCTGCTGTTGTTAAATTGTTTTAAGTTGGTTAGTTATTTTAAAGATGGATTGCTTTTAAACTCTCTTGAACTGTCCTTCAACTGCTATGAATATCTTTTAACGAATTGGGGTAGAAATCAGTGGTGGGTTTCTACCGTTTCTACCGGTTCACCCTGGTTTGGGCAAATGGGTAGTGGTGCGGTGGAAGGCTCCGCCCACCCGCCCGGATATTATCACGGATGCTCTGCGCCAGTGGTGGGTTGCTCCTGGTTCGCACCGGTTCGCAAGAACCGGTAGTAAAAATTTGTAGTAGTTCGGAGAACCGGTAATAACATTGGCTGGCTACACCCCCGAACTGGTCCCCGGCCCGGTCGCCACTCGCTTACCCCACCCACCTCATCAGAGTCTTTTTTTTTTAACCTTTAAAAGCATTTTTTCTACAACCTTAAGAGGTTGCAGAAAAAAATGCCTTTAAAAGCCTCTGACGTTCAGGCAACTCAGCTGGGATCACCAGAGGCTTTTAAAGGCATTTTTTTTTTCTACAACCTCTTCGGCTAAAGAGATTTTGTAGAAAAAATGCTTTTAAAAGCCTCTGATTATCCCAGCTGGGTTGCCTGATCGTCAGAGGCTTTTAAAAGCATTTTTTTCTGCAACCTCTTAAGGTTGTAGAAAAAAATGCTTTTAAAAGTAAAAAGAAAAAGTTGGCCACGCCCACCCAGTCACATTACCTGCCACCAAGCCACTCCCACAAAATAAGCCATGCCCACAGAACCGGTAATAAAAAATTTTAGAACCCACCCCTGCTCTGCACATGCGTAGTTCCGAACCGGTAGCGAAGGTAAGAGGACCTCCCCACTACTGGTAGAAATATTCCAACAACTAACAACAACAAAAGAGGAACATTTCAACTAATAACCAATATATGGAAATCAATAAATGCTCCAGTAGTAAATTTAGGAGAATATGGATGGAGATGCCACATCCAAGCTGCCATTTGGCGGTTTTAATTGTGGAATCCCGGGATGCTCTCTGAATTTGGTTGTTTTCTTGTAAATGTTTCATTACCCAAGCCAGGTAACATCATCTGTGCTAGTAAGGAAACAGGTGGTTTTTTTTGTTGTTTTTTTAAAAATCATTTTATATATTATTGGCTTGCTCTCTCAGTGTTGGTGGGAATGGACCCCTTGATTGGGCTGTTGTTTTAGTTACGATTGGCGAGTGGGGTCGTATTCTTTCACTAAACCTTCTGATCCAGTTTAGAAATGAAAAATTCTAGCTTGTAAGTCCTTGTTTTAAATTATAATGTTCGGTGGAAACTTGCTTCACTGAATTTTCTTGCTTTTGGTTCTGTTTCCACCCTGGATTTCACCCCTGATGACCTTCAGTAGGTTGGAAATAGAGGAGCAGATACCCATGGCTTAAACCAGAGGTCTTCAAACTTGGCAGCTTTAAGATTTGTGGACTTCAACTCCCAGAATTCTCCAGCCAGCATAGTTGACTTGTTGAAGTCCACAAGTCTTAAAGCTGCCAAGTTTGAAGACCTCTGGCTTAAACTCATGTCCTCAAAGCTTCATCTGGTAGATCCTTCTAGCTGGACCAGCTGTGGTGTATCCAATTCTTCTCACCACAGCTAGAATCATCCCATGGAATTTTCTCCCTGTCCACATGGGTTGTGTTGATAGATGGTCTGGAGAAAACCCCAAAGATGCACCGTCAAAGAAATTAAAACAGGGCATGGTGGAGATAAACCTCATTGTGAAATCGTCCCTCCGTTCTTGTCTCTTCCTCCTTCCAGTGATCCCAAAGGTAACTAAGCACCTGCTGTCTAATCCGGTGTTCACCTGCATTGTTCTCGCGGCTTGCATGGAGATCGCGGTGGTGGCAGGTTTTGCAGCCTTTCTTGGCAAGTACCTAGAACAGCAGTTCAATCTCACAACGTCGTCAGCCAACCAGTTATTAGGTGAGTTATTAGCCAGAAGAGGTCAACCCTTTCCCTCCCGCCCTGTCAAAGATAGTGCCTAAGGGTCAACATCCAGTTTGAGAATCCAAATTAAAGTCCAGGATCATTCTGTTTCCAAAATTCCTTACTGTTTATTGAATACACTGCATTAGTAATGTCGAAGCAAAACTAACTCTGAAGTTCCCAAACCTCAGTCCATAGAATAAAACAACACTTTCCCAAGCCATTAGCACTTAGACTTATATACCGCTTCATAGTGCTTTACAGCCCTCTCTAAGCGGTTTACAGAGTCAGCCTCTTGCCCCCAACAATCTGGGTCCTCATTTTACCCACCTCGGAAGGATGGGAGGCTGAGTCAATCTTGAGCCGGTGAGATTTGAACTGCCGTACTGCACCTAGCAGTCAGCTGAAGTAGCCTGCAGTACTGCACTCTAACCAACCTCTCACGTAGCCCATGTAAAAAATGTTCTCATAGTTATGGGAACCGTCTGCTTCAACTCCACACCTGTTGTGATGTCCTTGAATAGATTCCAGGTTTCCGCGGAACCTTCAGCAGAATCGTGGAAGTTTTGCTTCTCCATCTAACCCATTCGAAAACAACCGCCTCTTACTCTAATGACAAGCTGAAACGAAGAGGCACGTAGCTGCCAAAGTTTCCATCTTTCACACTAAGAACCAGAGAAGTGTCTCGAGCTGGGATCAGGCTAAAAACTCAAAATCCAACCCTTTCCGTTCCTTTTACAGGCATGACGGCTATTCCCTGTGCATGTTTGGGCATCTTCCTAGGAGGACTCTTGGTGAAGAAGCTGAGCCTTTCTGCCCTGGGTGCCATTCAGATGGCCATGTTGGTCAGCCTGGTGTCCACGGCTTGCTACGTTTCTTTCCTTTTCCTGGGTTGCGATACGGGACCTGTGGCTGGCATTACTGTTCCCTATGGAAACAAGTAAGTAAGAGAGAGAAAGGTTTCCCCACCCCCTTGATGGCGATTTCTTTTTTTGCACCCCACCCCTAGAGAAGACCGTAGAATGGTTGGAAGGGACTTAAGAGATCACAAAGTCCAACCCCCTTCACAGGGCTCACATTCCTTGATAGATGATTAACCTTTGGTGGATAGTTGCTGGATTTAGCAGGCATCATTAGATCCAGCAGAGAAAGCTGTGAAGGCATCTACAAACAGGCAGAGGGAAAACGGGAATAGGAATAGTCATGAAAAGGTAGTTTGTTTCAAACTCGGAGCCAGTTCAAGTTGTTCTTTAACAACTCGATGGATTCACGGCTTGTCTGTTCTTTGCAACATGTAAGGGCTGTAACCAGCATTAGGACACCCCTATCCTGTGGGATAGCCTGGATTGACAGATAGTGACAGGCACAAAGTCACCCTCAGACTTTCCAGAACTTCACAGTTCTAGTCCATCAGTTGCTGAGGGACATCAGTGAGTAAGGAGAGTTCCTTTATGTCCTGGTGAGTTTCCCAGAAATGTTGGCCACAGGGAGAAGTCAGGAGCTCCTGGAAGGTGTTCAGCTTCCTAAGGCCCCAACCAGACCCCAGCAGTGTCGTGAATGACCCCTAGCCTGCCTTTTCTTTCTTTCTTTCTTTCTTTCTTTCTTTCTTTCTTTCTTTCTTTCTTTCTTTCTTTCTTTCTTTCTTTCTTTCTTTCTCTCTCTCTCTCTCTCTCTCTCTCTCCCTTCCTTCCTTCCTTCCTTCCTTCCTATCCTCTCTTCCTCCCTCCCTCCCTCCCTCCATCCCTCCCTTCTTTCTTTCTTTTGTTTCTTTTCTTTCTACCTTCCTTCCTTCCTTCCTTTCTCTCTCTCTCACTTCCTTCCTTACCTACCTACTTCCTTCCTTCCTTCCTTCCTTCCTTCCTTCCTTCCTTCCTTCCTTCCTTCCTTCCTTCCTTCCTATCCTCTTTCCCTCCCTCCCTCCCTCCCTTCCTTCCTTCTTCTCTTGATTCCCAGATGACTCTGGGCCTTTTACAACTAAAAAGGTTTTTCTACCTGTTGATTGACCCCTCGCCCTTATCCACCCACCCACCCACCCACTCACCTTCCTTCCTTTTTTTATTTTCTTTTCTAGGTCAACCATCTCCAGCTTGGCCCCCTATTCTGCCTGCAATAGCAACTGTAAATGTCAAATGGATTCCTTCACTCCAGTTTGCGGGACCGATGGGATCACATACTTATCTGCCTGTTTTGCTGGTTGCACCAACATGGTAATCCCTCATTTCTTCCCTTCTCCAATCTATTTCAGCCAACCGTTCTCTCTTTCTCTCTCTCTCTCTGTGTATGTGTATATGTATGCTTATTTTCTTGTGGCCCTATTTGAAGCTGCAGGATATGTGGACTAATTTGGTCCTTAGTTGTCCCCATGTCTCCCCACGCACCAAAAAAAGCCTGTTAAAGGGGATGTGGTGCATATTTTAAGGCTCTGCGAGATTTAAGTCTCTTATTTTGCTTCTTAAACCACCCGCCTCCAAAATAGAGAAGGGTCTGAAACGTGTCATTTTGCCTATGATGGAGAAGCTTTGTGGCTCACAGCAAGCCTAAGGTTCCAAATTGCCCAATCTCAGATTACATTTGTGTTACATTTAAATTTTTAAGAGCCATGGTGGCACAGTGGTTAGAGCGCAGTACTGCAGGCTACTTCTGCTGACTGCCGGCTGCCTGCAATTTGGCAGTTCGAATCTCATCAGGCTCAAGGTTGACTCAGCCTTCCATCCTTCCGAGGTGGGTAAAATGGGGACCCAGATTGTTGGGGGCAATAGGCTGTCACTGTAAACTTCTTAGAGAGGGCTGTAAAAGCACGATAAAGCGGTATATAAGTCTTAAGTGCTATTGCTATTTATACCTTTTATAAAACACCTCAATCCCTGAAGCAACATTCGGTCAAGTGCAATTAAACAGAGGGGGGTTGGAAATAAGAGTTGCTTGTTTCAAAGTGACCCTACAGAATTTCTTGCGTAGTTGATCATGCAATGACTATGCCCTGCCTCACATAATGGAGATATCTGGATTGTTACTGTCCAAATCTAGAGTCGATGAAAAGTAATATAGAGAATGAATGAATAAATGAATGAATGATGGATGGATGGATGGATGGATGGATGCACTTATAGATGATGGTGATGATGCAAACATCAATACATTTTTGGTAAATTTTATTGAAATTATCATAGTGTAAAGTACAAATGGAAGTAAAGATAATAGGGAAATGGGAAAGGATAAGAAAGAGAAAAAAATGTAGGATAAAGGAGGAAAGAAAAAAAAAGCCCTGACTTCCATCATTTCTCAGCGCAGTAAAATACAGAATAAAATTATAGCCTCAATTTTTTTACTTTTACATACAGTAGTAGCCAAAATTGTGGAAACCTTTTGGGAAAAGTATATTTTCTAAAACTAGCTCATAACACCACTTTTTTGGGGAGTAGTTCTCTAAAATTATATATCAATGGAAAAATAATTGCATCAAGAATGTAATGCAATAACTTTTATGAAGGATTTGCTATTAGAATAGCAGTTACAGTATAAAGAAGAAAAGTGAAACACGTAGAAAAAACAAGATATACAAAAATGATCACCATAGAAAAAATGTGATATACAAAAATGATCCCCATGTCAGTCAATACTTAGCGGGGTAACCTTTAGCATGAATGACGGCCTTACAACGTCTTCCCATGAAGTGAACCAAGTCTTTTAATTCTGCAGCTGTTATCATGTGAAACCAAGATTAAATGATTGCTTCTATTAACTGGGTTTTATTGCTGGGTCTCTTCTGACTAACAAGTTTCTTCAGTCGGCTCCATAGATTTCCAATTGGGTTAAGGTCTGGGTTATTCCCAGGCCATTCCAGCAGTGATTGTCTTGAAACTCCAAAAAAAGTGGTGTTATTTGCCATCAAACCTCAAAAATACACTTTCCCCAAAAGGTTTCCACAATTTTGGCCACTACTGTACATAGTAATTACTAGCCATCTTTATAATGGTCAGCAAAATGCAAACTCAGGGGCTTTTTTCTTTCTTTCTGTGCACATACCCAATTCTGTGCTTAAAATATTAGCTTCTGTGAATAAATTAACAGGTATAGTATTAAAACTATATTTTGTAGTATTCTGCCTTTCTGATAACATTTCCCCAATGGATAACAAGATATAAAATATTGAATATGGTTGTCAGTTTCCCTGATTGAGCATAAGTTAATACAGCGTTTTTATGGATAATTTATTCTGTTTCTGTTAGCTATGAGAGGAGCAAAGACTGCCATACTGAATAATTCAGGTATGGAGGTGGGAAAAATCTCAGAAGGGACCTTTCCTAGCTTCTTGGACTTTAAAGTCCTTTCAGTCTTGTAAGATTCTCTTACGGTAACCTTACAATAAAGTAGAATTAGGTCATCTAGGTCTGCTTCCTATTTGGGCTACCTCACAAGGCTGACCCAAGGTGGCTGCATTGTCATAGGAACTGTTGAATGCTCCTCTCAACGCTATAACCAAAAGCATTTTTATGATTTTGACAGTCTTCATTAACAAGGGGCTAAAACATATAAAGAACAGTTGCTGGAATTGGGTATGTCTTGTTTAATGAAAAGAAGGAGTAGGGGTGACATGATAGCAGTGTTCTGATATCTCAGGGGTTGCCACAAAGAAGAGGGAGTCAAGCTGTTCTCCAAAGCACCTGAGGGCAGGACAAGAAGCAACGGATGGAAACTAATCAAGGAGAGAAGCAACTTAGAACTAAGGAGAAATTTCCTGACAGTGAGAACAATTAGAGTTGTTATTGTTAGTTGCAAAGTTGTGTCCAACCCATTGCGACCCCATGGACAACGTTCCTCCAGGCCTTCCTGTCCTCTACCATCCTCTGGAGTCCATTTAAGCTCACGCCGACTGCTTCAGTGCCTCCATCCAGCCACCTCGTTCTCTGCCGTCCCCTTCTTCTTTTGCCCTCAATTGTTCCCAGCATTAGGCTCTTCTCCAGGGAGTCCTTCCTTCTCATTAGGTGGCCAAAGAATTTGAGTTTCATCTTCAGGATCTGGCCTTCTAAAGAGCAATCAGTCAGGGTTGATCTCCTCTAGGACTGACCGGTTGGATCGCCTTGCAGTCCAAGGGACTCGCAGGATTAGTTTAACAATTAGTGTAATGGCTTGCAATTAATCAGCGATACAACTTACTTGCAGAAATTGTGAATGCTCCAACACTAGAAGTTTTTAAGAAGAAATTGGACAACCATTTGTTTGAAATGGTATAGGGCCATGATGGAGAACCTATCTACTCTACTCTACTCTACTCTACTCTACTCTACTCTACTCTACTCTACTCTACTCTACTCTACTCTACTCTTCCCTTCCCCATTCTCCTATTCTATTCTATTCTATTCTATTCTATTCTATTCTATTCTATTCTATTCTATTCTATTCTATTCTATTCTATTCTAACCTGGGGCACATATATTTGCCTTCATTCCTCCTGAAACTTTTATCAGCTCATCAACTAACTATGAACCAGGGCGGGAAAATGCCATCCAGCTCTGATTCTTAAACAAAGCAATTTAGCTGTGGTTCCGGGATTGGAATGACGTTTGTCTTCTAGGTTGCAAACCGCCACTAATTTTGCAGTGAACTTCATTTTATGGGCATCACAATTTCATTCTATGGGCACACAGCAATGGGTTGATGAGGCTCTTTTGAGAAGCAATGCGGTGAACAGAGGCAGGCTTTTCCTGGGAAGCTGAACAGAACTCAATAAAGAAGGCAAAGCAATCTAAGAATTTCTGATTAATTCAGGGTTGTTGTTGTTGTTGTTGTTATTGCTTTTTAACCAAAAAGCTAAGGAAATGTTACGAAGGTATACTGGCGAGTGCTGTGTGTTCAGTGTGAAATAAAAAAAAATCAAATTATTTCTGCTACCCAAGTGATTTTATGGACTGGATAGCCTTCTTTTGCAGTGGAAGACTTGGGTTGCTTTGGTGACAGACCGATCGGATATCAAGTTGTTTTGTTCTGACTCTCTGACTCGATGTGAACTAAGTCTCCCAAATTGGAAGCAAACAGAGTCTGCCTTATTTCCGAATTCTTTTCAGAATCAAAATAAAGACAGTTGCTCCTTCACTCAACCTGGAGAGCCCAAGATCCTGAAAATCAGCAAAAGAGATTTTCATTGTCTGAATTCCATCATGGGCAAGGAAAGGAATGGCATCAAATGGCCCCATCTTCCACTGCCTGCCTCCCACTCCGGCAGGCCTTAAGTATCTGTAGTCTTGCTGGCAGCCATTTCTTGGGGGGGGGGGGAAGGGGGGGAGAGGTGTCTGTATTCCACCAGATTGCACAGCTAGCTGCCTACCTGTCACAACGCTGTCCTGCGAAAAGCAATCGCAGCTGTCTAATGAAGCACACGCTAGGGGTGTGTGTTTCTGTAGCTTTTCAATTACTGAATCTCTAACCGTCCGAGGCAAACCAGTTCAAATGAGCACTTACGGGAAGAATGAAAATCGTTCTCGGCATCTTTTGGGAATAGTCACTTTGATTGCAATGTGTGTTGAAAGGCAGGAGGAGGAGGTGGAGGAGAGAGGAGGAGGAGATGGAGGTGGAGGAGGAGGAGATGCAGGAGAGAGGAGATGGAGATGGAGGAGAGGGAGAGGAGATGAAGGGGGAGGAGGGGGAGATGGAGGGGAGAGAGGAGGAGATGGAGGAGAGGAGGAAGAGGAGGGGGAGGAGGAGATGGAGATGATGGAGGAGAGGAGGAGATGGGGGAGGGGGAGGAGGAGATGGAGATGATGGAGGAGAGGAGGAGATGGAGGAAGAGAGGAGGGGAGGAGGAGGAGATGGAGGGGAGGAGGAGATGGAGGAGAGGAGGAAGAGGAGATGAAGGGGGAGGAGGGGGAGATGGAGGGGAGGGAGGAGAGGGAGGAGAGGGAGGAGGAGATGGAGATGATGGAGGAGAGGAGGAGATGGAGGAAGAGAGGAGGGGAGGAGGAGGAGATGGAGGGGAGGAGGAGATGGAGGAGAGGAGGAGGAGATGAAGGGGAGGAGGGGGAGATGGAGGGGAGGGAGGAGAGGGAGGAGGAGATGGAGATGATGGAGGAGAGGAGGAGATGGAGGAAGAGAGGAGGGGAGGAGGAGGAGATGGAGGGGAGGAGGAGATGGAGGAGAGGAGGAGGAGATGAAGGGGGAGGAGGGGGAGATGGAGGGGAGGGAGGAGAGGAGGAAGAGGAGATGGAGGAGAAGAGATGGAGGAGAGGAGGAGGAGATGAAGGAGGATGAGGAGGGGAGGAGGAGGAGATGGAAAAGCAATAGAAAAAAAAAGGCACAAAGCTAATTTGGGTCCTAGCCCATGTCACCTGTGGCTCTTTGAACGATAGAGGACATTGGATCTAGGGATACAATTTACCATGTAATCTTAGTTTTATTGCTTCCCTCTTTATCCTAAGTAACCCAAGTCCTGAAATGAGAATGTGATGAATGGAAACTTATCAAGGAGAAAACCAACCTGCAGTAGAACTACGGAGAAATTCCCTGATAGTTTAATCAGTGAAACAGCTTATCCCCAGTAGTTGTGGGATGCTCCAACAGTGAAGATTTTTAAGAAGAGATTGGGCAGTCATTTGTATGAAATGGTATAGGGTTTCCTGCCGGGGTGAAATGCTCCCGGTTCGGACCGGATCGCCTGATCCAGTAGTGATGGTGGCAGGTGGTTCGGAGAACCGGTAGCAAAAATTCCTGCTCCCCCCCCCATGCCCAGCTGAGTCGCGTGATCATCAGAGGCTGTTTTTTTTAACTTTTAAAAACATTTTTTCTACAACCTCTTTGGCCGAAAAAATGCTTTTAAAAGTTAAAAAAAAAGCCTCTGATGATCCCGCGGTTCAGCTGGGATCGTCAGAGGCTTTTAAAAGCATTTTTTCTGCAACCTCTTCGGCCAAAGAGGTTGTAGGAAAAAAATGCCTTTAAAAGCCTCTGGCGATCCCAGCTGAGTTGCCTGATTGTCAGAGGCTTCTAAAAGCATTTTTTTCTGCAACCTCTTAAGGTTGTAGAAAAAATGCTTTTAAAAGTTAAAAAAAAAAAAGTTGGCCACGCCCACCCAGTCACATTACCCCCCCACCAAGCCACGCCCACAGAACCGGTAGTAACAAATTTTAGATTTCATCCCTGGTTTCCTGCTTAAGTGGAGGGTTGGATTAGAAGGCTTTCCAAGGAATTGTAGAATAACTAGAAGAATAACTGTTATTCTATTGTTTTGAAAACCCAGATTCTGAATATAGGAGGGGTAACAAAGTTGGGATGGACCTTTGAGATCTTTTAGTCCAAACGGCTGCTCAAAGCAGAAGATCCTATACTATTCCAGACAAATGATTCTCCTTGTCCAAACTCTGCTTAAAAACTTCCACTGATGGAGGAGCACCCACAACTTCTGGAGCAGTGGAGGGTTTCAAAATTTTTTACTAACGGTTCTGTGGGTGTGGCTTGGTGGGTGTGGCAGGGGAAGGTTACTGTAAAATCCCCATTTCCTCCTGATCAGCTGGGACTCAGGAGGCAGAGAATAGATGGCGGAGGGGCCAGTCAGAATTTTTACTACCAGTTCTCCAAACTACTCAAAATTTCCGCTACTGGTTCTCCAGAACTGGTCAGAACCTGCTGAAACCCACCTCTGCTCTGGAGGCAGGTCGTTCCATTAATTAATTGTTCTAACTGTCCGGAAATTTCTCCTTAGTTCTAGGTTGAATCTCTCTTTGTTAAGTTTCCATCTGTTGCTACTTCTCTTGCCCTATACCTTTCTCCTTTATCTTTTTTTCCCTTTTTCCCTTTACCTTTCGATTGTATTTTAAGTCTTATCAGCGAAGCTGGGGTTGAGAAAAATGTGGAGTGGAATTGGAACGTAATTGAATGCTTGCATTTAGAAACACTTTCTCCCTGGGAAACCCAGAATCTTCCTTTTATCTCTTCCTTGCCAGGGATCTGAATTTATGGTAATTTTCTCGAAGTCCTGCTTACTTGAAAGGCTTGAAAGACTCAAAGGAAAAATACAATGGCGTGCTTCCAAGGTCAAATCTCTTCAAACTGTTTTGCTCTCTCCGTCGGCAGAGGAGCAAAAGAAAGAAAGATATATAAATATATATATTGCCTCTTGCCAAGATCTTTGTTTTGTAAGAAAAGGGCAACACAACACTGGTAAAGCGACCCCCATATGTCAGTGGGATTCATGGTTATGCTATGATTCTGCAGAAGGATCTGTCTCTCTTCCAAAATCAGCCAAGGTCAACTCAAAGTGCTGCCATTTCTGAAGCTACGATAATAAGTCATTGTGTAACTGGGCGCTTGTTAATGTGTGGACAACACCTACGGAAATCTGAGAAGCCAGAATAAAGTCAAAGGAGAAGACAAACTCTGCTGCCTCCCACTGGGTCAATCTCAGTTCTTCAAGGAATTTCAGGAAATGGAATGCCAGAAGGTTTAACTACAGGGGGTGCTTGGTGCTCTCTGATCTTAGCAAATGTTTCATTACCCAATGAGGTTACATCATCAGTGCTAGAAGGGAGTGGGGTGTGCAGAGAAGAGGAGGAAGAGGTTTATGGGGTCCTTGGTGCTCTCTGATTTTAGCTGTTCTCTTGCAGATGTTTCATTACCTAGCTAAGTTACATCATCAGTGCTAGAAGGGAGTGGGGTGTGCAAAGAGGAAGAGGACCATGGGGTCCTTGGTGCTTTCTGAGCTTGGTTGTTTTCTTGTAGATGTTTCATTTTCCAAACTAGGTAACATCATTAATGTTTGTCCAAGCAATGGTTGTCCAAGAATAGTCTAGGAACCAGCCACCAATTCGATTCATGTCCTCCATGGAAGGTCTTAAGTCCACAATTACTACCAAACCGGTAGTAAAAAAAACGCTACCGGTTCGCCGAATCGGTAGTAAAAAAATACTTTAAAAAAGTAAAATAAAAAAAAAAGGTTCCAACGATCAACAGCTGTGCCGCACGATCGTCGGAATTTCTTTTTTTTTTTAAACTTTTTTAAAGCATTTTTTTAACTACCTATTCGCCCGAACCGGTAATAAAAGAATGCTTTTAAAAAGCTTTTTAAAAGGGTCCCAAGATCGCGTGACACAGCTGTGATCTGGGGGACCTTTTTTTTTAACCTTTTTAAAGCATTTTTTTACTACCGGTTCGGCGAACCAGTAACGTTTTTTACTACCGGTTCGGGCAAACCAGCCTGAACCAATAGCATTTTACCCCTGATGCTGCCTCCCACTGTATCCATCTCAAGAGCTTCCTTAGTTCTCCGAGGACTTTTAAGAGGTGAAACCCCAGAAGGTTTGTCTAGAGCAGCAATAGTCCAAATGTGGTGTAGGATTCGGCCACCACTACATTTATTTATTTATTTATTTATTTATATATTTTTTAAAATTTGATTTATATGCCGCCCTTCTCCAGAGACTCAAGGCGGCTTACAATGCGCTAAGCAATAGCCTTCATTCTTTTGTATATTTATACAAAGTCAGCTTATTGCCCCCACAACTGGGTCCTCAATTTACCTACCTTAGAAAGGATGGAAGGCTGGGTCAACCTTGAGCCTTGGTGAGATTCGAACCTGCAGTAATTGCAGGCAGCTGTTCTTCATAACAGGGTGCTTTAGACCACTGTACTACCAAGGCTCTTATTTATTGGTTCGATTTATATGCCGCCCTTTCTCTAGAGACTCAGGGTGGCTTACAATGCGTTAAGCAATAGCCTTCATACTTTAGTATATACCTGCTTAGTAGGGCTTTCGCCCCCCCCCCCCACCAAGCGGTGTTCTTTTTTATACAAAGTCAACTTATTGCCCCCACAATCCGGGTCCTCATTTTACCTACCTCGGAAGGATGGAAGGCTGAGTCAACCTTGAGCCTGGTGAGATTTGAACTTGCAGTAATTGCAGGCAGCTGGTGCTACTTAACAGCACTTTAGTCTGCTGCGCCACCAAGGCTCTTCGATCTGTGTCTCATGTGGAATGTCAGGGTCGCCTACGAGGCGACATTCCATTGGTTCCATGCAACAGGATCTTCTCCCTCAACCATCTCTTGCCTTCTGTCCTAGAATCTCACCGGTTGCACCTGCCTCACCTTAGCCCCAGCCGGGGATGCCACGGTCGTTCCTGGGAAGTGCCCCAGCCCTGGATGCCAAGAAGCCTTCCTGACATTTCTCTGTGTGATGTGCGTCTGCAGCATGATTGGAGCCATGGCCCAAACTCCCTCTGTCATCATCCTCATCAGGTGAGACCTTGCACTGGCAGGGCAGAGACAAGGAGCCCTCTGCGTGGGATGAAGTCCCAGGGGAAGCATTCAAGGGAGCGGAGGATGGCTCTTTTTGCTTTGGGGTCTTTTGATACCTTTGGATCTAGTGGTCAGGGTTCCAAGCAGGTGAAATTCAGCAGGTTCTGGAGAACCGGTAGCGGACATTTTGAGTAGTTCGGAGAACTGGCAAATGCCACCTCTGGCTGGCCTCAGAGTGGGGTGGGAATGGAGACTTTGCAATATCCTTTATTTATTTATTTATTTATTTTATTGAATTTATATACCACCCTACTCCCGAAGGACTCAGGGCGGTGAACAGCCATAGAATAAAACATATAGATACAAAATTTAAAATAAAATAAAATGAATTAAATAATTTGGCTGAACAAATTTAAAACCCCAATAATTTAAAACCAAATTTAAAATTTCCATTTAAAAAGGGGAAAGACTTAGGTCAGGAGTGGGACCGGAATGGAGATTTTGCAGTATCCTTCCCCCAGGAGTGGGATGGGAATGGGGATTTTTCAGTATCCTTCCCCTGGAGTGGGGTGGGAATGGGGATTTTGCAGTATCCTTTCCCTGCCATGCCTACCAAGTCACGCCCACCAAGCCACACCATCTCCACCAAGCCATGCCCACAGAACCAGTAGTAAAAACAATTGAATTCCATCACTGGTTCCAAGTAATAGAGCCATGCCAAGCAAAACTCTAAGGCAGGTGAATTCCTCAAAGAAGAGCTTTATTGGATATATCATATTGGCACAAACCTGGTGAAAACCAACTCTGAAGATTCCTGCAGTTTTCACCTAATTAAAAGTAAAAGTTTTCTCTCCACCCCAAACCATCAGTCACATGAGGTTCAATCAAGACATCATCTGGTTGCCTGGCAACCAAATTCCTCCTTCCTCTGACCAGGTGTGAGAATGTCCTTGGTTCCCAAGAGAAAGTATTTTATTTTGGGTACAAAACCCCAGCTATCTCTAATCCTCCCGCTCTTTCCTATCCTTCTGTGGAATTGGGATCATAGAAACACCCAGGAGCATAGAAGAGTTCAGAGGCAGATGCATAAATAAATGTCTTAAACATATTTATTCATATGATAAATCATATTAACTATGTACAACAGAGATCAAGTCTCATGAGGAACAAACATGAAAAGAGGGAGAGATGGAGAGAGCAAGGTGGAAAAGGTTGGAGGGGGTTTTATACTCAGGGTAAGCCCCTCCTTTCCACACAGGGGTGGAGACACTCTCTGCCTCCACTGGTGTTTATATGACACATGTGCTAATGACTTGCAAATACTTTACACCCTCAGCCCCAGTGTGGCAACACTGAAGATGGCTTCAGCCAGGCCAGCTTCAGAGTTGACACTAGTCTTATTTCCAATGGATCTTATTTGGGGGTCACTGAATTACAGAGAAAAATGAGTCCAGCGAAGTCCTACAGACACTGTGATATACACCAGACATTAACGATGCCGTGGAAAATGAAATTGGAATATACCGTTACTCTGTTGTCAGCGTTCCAAATTAGGCTGACATCTGTTTTTGCTGGTGTCTGTTGTAACTTTGAACAATTGCTAAGCGACAGGTCGTAAAGTGAGGATTAGCTGTCATAGGTCATGGTAGTAGTGACATCCCCTCTTGAAGTGTAGGGAAAGAAGGTGGCTTCCCTTGGAACATAGCATGCTAGGAAGTCAGGTTGATTTCATTTTGGCTTGGAGAGATGCACCTCTTTCTGTGCCCAGTAATTACAGATGATAGATAGACAGACAGGCAGACGGACACTGTAGATAGATACTGTAGATAGATTACATGGATGGATGGATGGATGGGTAGATAGATAGATAGATAGATAGATAGATAGATAGATAGATAGATAGATGATAGATGATAGATAGATAGATAGATAGATAGATAGATAGATAGATAGATAGACAGCCAGACAGACAGCCAGACAGACACTGTAAATAGATACTGTAGATAGATTACATGGATGGATGGATAGATAGAGTAGATAGATAGATAGATAGATAGATAGATAGATAGATAGATAGATACAGTAGATAGACAGACAGACAGACAGACAGACAGACAGACACTGTAGATAGATACCGTAGATAGATTACATGGATGGATGGATGGATGGATATAGTAGAGAGATAGAGAGATAGAGTAGTTAGTTAGTTAGTTAGTTAGTTAGATAGATAGATAGATAGATAGATAGATAGATAGATAGATAGATAGATAGGCAGGCAGGCAGGCAGGCAGGCAGGCAGGCAGACACTGTAGATAGATACTGTAGATAGATTACATGGATGGATGGATGGATGGATGGGTGGATGGATGGATGGATATAGTAGAGAGATAGAGAGATAGAGTAGTTAGATAGATAGATAGATAGATAGATAGATAGATAGATAGATAGATAGATAGGCAGGCAGACACTGTAGATAGATACTGTAGATAGATTACATGGATGCATGGAAAGAGAGAGAGAGAGAGAGGAGAGGGAGAGGGAGAGATCTACACACTTCCTGGTCATCCCCCCCACCCAAAAAAAATCAGGTGTGGATAATAACTCAAGGGACATGTATGGTCTGAGGAGATACCTTTTAGAGGTCCAGAACATTACCAGCAGTCCCTGAATTCTGGTACACCTATTTTTTTTCAGTCTGGGGTGTGTGCGTGTGTGTGCTTGCGCAGTGATGGGTTGTTTGAGAGAATTTAAAGGGTCAAACAAGAGGCTTAAACTCTCAGACGACCAAACCACTCTCCTTCTGAAAGAGGCTGATGTTTGTTTGTTTTTTCCCAACGGGGGAAAAGCAAGTCAAGAGGGCCTACACCCTTTTTGTCTTCTGCCCATTTTTTTCATCCGCCCTGCCGGTTCGAATCTCCCTTGCAGGCTAATTGTTAACGCCGTTTTTCTGTTTAATCCCCAGCCTGGTTCAAGGCCCTTTTTTCCTGCCTTGGATCAGCCTCAGCGCCTTTGTAATGTGGGGTTTCCAGTAGATGAAACATACCCGGGAGAAGCTAATTAGTAGGTCCTCTGAAGGCGCCGTGTGGCCACTTCACAGCAGAGCTTGGCGCTTTGCTTCCGTCTTTTATCTTCCCGGTTGCATCCACTTCAAAAATTAAACTTTCCCCTTCAAGGGCAGGGCATCCCTCAACCCTTTGAGGCAGGCAAGGTCAAAAAACAGACGCAGCAGGGACTCCGAGAATGCTGTTTACGGCTGCAAGGTAGAAGAACAAAATCTTGAAAGCTTATCACCGGAAAGACCAAAACTGAGCTTCTGCCTTGGGATTTTGTCTTTCTCAAGACTGAGAAATATTTTCTGAAAGTCGCCCTTTCAGGGTTGGCTCGTCGCTTCCCCCCGTTCCCAAGTTTGGGTCCAACATTCCTTCACAACTCCTAAGGACTATAAAATCCCTCCATCTCTCTCTCATGCACGCACGCACAAACACACACACACAATTACACAAACCCTGAGCAGACCAAAAGTCCAAAGCTAGCTTCTCTTTCTGCTGCAGAAAATTTTCCCCTGCTTTGGAATCTATGAGCTAAAAAATGATAGGAATCTGATTGAAATCTGTCTGTCTGTCTGTCTGTCTGTCTATCATCTCTAACCTAATCAATCTATGTCGTCTATCTATCTAATCTATGTATGGTATCTCAGTATTTCTCTCTCTCTCTCTCTCTTTTCCTCCCCCTCCATCCCTCCCTCCCTCTCTATCTATCTATCTATCTATCTATCTATCTATCTATCATCTATCTATCTCTAACCTAATCGATCCATCTCATCTATCTATCTAATCTATGTATGGTATCTCAGTATTTCTCTCTCTCTCTCTCTCTCTCTCTCTCTCTTTTCCTCCCCCTTCATCCCTCCCTTCCTCTCTATCTATCTATCTATCTATCTATCTATCTATCTATCTATCATCTATCTATCTCTAACCTAATCGATCCATCTCATCTATCTATCTAATCTATGTATGGTATCTCAGTATTCCTCTCTCTCTCTCTCATCTACCTATCTCTGTCAGTCTGCCTGTCTGCCTGCCTGCCTGCCTGTCTATTGCTATCTCTATCTCTATATATCTATGTCTGTCTCTGTCTCTGTCATATCTATCATCTTTCTATATCTATCATCTATCTATCTATCTATCTATCTATCTATCTATCTATCTATCTATCTCCCATCTTAATGATATTTGCTTGAATCTCTCTTCCATACAGAACTGTGAGCCCGGAGCTCAAATCATATGCTTTAGGAGTTCTCTTCCTTCTCCTCCGATTGTTAGGTGAGTGAAATTTGTGCTTCCTTCTGCTCCCTTCTCCTTCTCCAGAGAAGCAGGGAGTCCTGATGAGAGCTAGACCTGAGTGATGAACCCAGATTAGGTCCAGTTGGAGACGTCAGCAGCCCTTCTTCCACCGAGTGTCCTCCAAGCGTTTTGTGTTATGTCACAAGTGGGTCGTTTCTGCAGAGGCTGGTTCTTCCCTTGGTGCAAGTTCTTTAGAAACGAATCTTGTATGAATACGATGTCAGCTCATGCACCTGAATTCCCTGGACCTTTTCTGGATTTTCTGGATTTGCACGAGAGACTGAACTATGAATTAATCAACATATTGTGTTCTCACAACACATTATGCTATAGAAAAGTAACCAAACTTAATCACTAGCCAAATTTCACATTGTACAGATTCAGATACTAGGTGTTCTGCCCCAGCTACGGACCCCAAAGAACGCAGCACACACAAAGTCTGTACAAACCTTACTTTACTAATTAAGGACTACTAATGAGTTTTTCTTAGTAGTTGTTCGAACACAAGTACAGTTTAAATCAGTCTTTTCTGAACAAGGGCTGTTAATTTAACTTCATTAACAGCTGACAAGAATCCAAAGAACAATAACTCAATTCTGAAACACAGTATTTCAGATAACCATAATCTTACTGTGGTTGGCAGAATGCCCAGAAGCAATTTGCAGGAAAACTGATAAGAAAGGAGCAAGAGCCGATCAGATGTTTCTGGAATCAAGACGCAAAGGAATATGAACAAAGTTGTTTCCTGCAAATTTTATTTATTTTATTTATTTATTTATTTTGAATTTGTATACCGCCCTTCTCCCTGAGGACTCAGGGCGGTGAACAGCCAAGTAAAAACATCAAGTACAAATATTAAAATACAATTAAAAATATATATAAATTTGGCCCCATTAATTAAAAACGATAAACAAAACAATTAAAAACACTTAAAAAATTAGGCCAGCCCGGCTTGCTGGAAAAGGAAGGTTTTAAGAGCACGGCGGAAGGCATTGAGGTCTTGGATTCTCCTTATCTCTGGGGGCAATTGATTCCAGAGGGTAGGTGCCCCCACAGAGAAGGCCCTCCCCCTGGGGGTCACCAGCCTACATTGTTTGGCTGATGGCACCCCGAGGAGGCCCTCTCTGTGGGAGCGCACGGGTCGATGGGAGGTCATCGGTGGCAGCAGGCGGTCTCGAAGACAGCTAGGCCCTATGCCATGGAGCGCTTTAAAGGTGATAACCAACACCTTGAAGCGCACCCGGAAGACCACCGGGAGCCAGTGCAGCTCACGCAGGAGTGGTGTTACATGGGAGCGCCATGCTGCTCCCGTCACTACCCGCGCTGCTGCGTTCTGGACCAATTGGAGCCTCCGGGTGCTCTTCAAGGGGAGCCCCATGTAGAGAGCATTGCAGTAGTCAAGGCGAGAGGTGACGAGGGCATGAGTGACTGTGCACAGGGAATCCCGATCAAGAAAGGGCCGCAACTGGCGAATCAGGCGAACCTGACAAAAGGTCCCCCTGGTTACAGCCGTCAGATGTTCCTCCAAGGACAGCTGCGTATCTAGGAGGACTCCCAGATTGCGAGCCCTCTCTGTGGGGGCCAACGACTCACCCCCAATAGTCAGTGATGGAGTCAACTGACTATATCGGGATGCCGGGAGCCACAGCCACTCAGTCTTGGAAGGGTTGAGCTTGAGCCTGTTCCTCCCCATCCAGATCCGCACAGCCTCCAGGCACTGGGACATCACTTCAAGGGCATCGTTGGGGTGGCCTGGGGTGGAGATGTACAGCTGGGTGTCATCAGCGTACTGGTGGTATCTCACCCCAAAGCCACGGATGATCTCGCCCAGCGGCTTCACATAAATGTTGAACAGGAGGGCCGAGAGGACCGACCCCTGAGGCACTCCACATATAAGAGGCCTCGAGGTCAACCTCTGCCCCCCTGCCAACACGAACTGTGACCGGTCGGAGAGAAAGGAGGAGAACCACCGTAACACAGTGCTCCCCATCCCCAACTCTTCCAACCGGTGCAGCATGATACCATGGAAATTGCCTCAGTCGTCGTCCTTCCTTAAATAGGCTAGGGGAGTGGCCAATTAGCCTCAAGCCTTACTCTTGAGGAGACCTCCTCCTGAGGAGCTACTCCTGCCTTTTGGCAGCTTTGCACGCTCATGCCTCAAGAAGAGGCTCCTCCTCTTCTTCCTCTTCACTTATGGGAGCTTCTGGAGGTTCTGAAGTCCCTGGCTGAATCCCTGCCTCTGGCACCACATCTTCTCCAGCCTCCTCATTGTCTGACTTGAGTGCCAGCTGCACAGGCTGCTGGCGCATCACCACACCAGCCTCCTCGCTGTCTGAATCAGCTAGTAGCTGCACAGGCCGCTGACGGCCACAACACTAGGTCAATAACTATCTATACCTTTCCCTTGTCAGATCTATAGGAACTTGATTTCAACATCAATATTTCCAGAACAGCCATCACTGCTCTTAGTTTTCAGGGGTGACCCTACCTCTTAACATCACTTGCTGGAGAATAAGAGTGAGATGTTTCTGCATTGAAGTCCTCCTTGTGGACTTCGGGAAGCCATCTCTTTGGCTTCTGGGACAACAGAACAGTGGACTTCCAGAGATCTTTGATCCAGCAGATGTTCCCCTTACGTTTGTAGAGAGTCTAGATCAGTGATGGCTCATCTTTTTGCCATCGCATGTCAGGAGGGGGACGAGGTTCACATGTGTGTGTGCCCACACCCATAATTCTATGCACCCCAGGCATGCATGCGCGACCACTCCCCCCCCCCCCCCCCGCTCCTGGCATGCAATGGCCTGGTAGGCCTGTTTTTCTTTCTCACTTGGCTCCAGATCCTCTCTATACATCTGGGAAGGGTGAAAACAGCTTTCCTCACCCCCTCAGAGGCCCTCCAGAGGTCCGAAATGGCCTGTTTCCCAACTTCCGGTGATGTTTTTTGCTGTCCCCAGCCTCCAGAGAGTCTCTGGAGGCTGGGGACAGCAAAAAAATCACTTCCTGTCCAACCAGAAGTTGGCAAACGGGCCGTTTCAGTACTCCGAGGGGGCGGGGATGGTTGTTTTCACCCTCCCCAAATGCATAGAGAGGATCTGGAGCCAGGTGAGAAAGAAAAATGGGCCTTCCCCACCCCACCCAGGCCCTCTGGAGGCAGGAAACAGCCTGTTTCCCTACTTATGGTGGACCCAGAAGGTCCGAAAATCAGCTGGTGCCGGAGCTGAGCAGGCGTGCCCACTGATATGGCTATGCATGCCACCTGTGGCACACGTGCCATAGGTTTGCCATCACAGGTCTAGATGTTTCAGAGAATATTGCCGATATAAAAAAATATCTCCTTCTACCTTCACAGGCTTTATCCCACCTCCCCTGATCTTTGGAGCAGGAATTGATTCCACCTGCCTTTTCTGGAGTACCTTCTGTGGTGAACAAGGAGCATGTGCCCTATATGACAACGTTGTCTATAGGTACCTGTATGTGAGCATCGCTATTACCCTGAAGTCACTTGCGTTCCTCCTTTACACCACAACCTGGCAGTGCCTGAGGAAAAACTATAAGAAATACATCAAGAACCATGAAGGCGGGCTCAGCACTACTGAGTTCTTTGCCTCCACTTTGACCCTGGACAACCTAGGACGAGACCCCCTTGGCCAGAATCCCTCTCACAGGACAAAATTTATCTACAACCTTGAAGACCACGAGTGGTGTGAAAACATGGAGTCTGTTTTATAGTGAATTAGAAAGGCGGATTGCTAACCCAAAGGTCCTTTTTGGAAGGAAGATATTTTATGAAACGTGTAATATATCCATACGAAGATGTTTTGGGAAGTCTAAGCAAAACAGAGTCCACAGCTCTTTCAAATATCTATCCATTACGTTCCAGGAGCTTCTCCGGAGGAAGAGGACAATTTGTCCTTTCGCTCCAAAAGCAGATGAACCAAGACAAGGAAGAGAAAGTGTAAAGACCAATCTGGAGTGAGAAATGGTGATGCCAAGTGGACCATCAGTATATCAAATGCCTTGGCTGGAGACATAACAGATGGGCAAAGTGTTTGGGGGGGCCCTGGTTTTTCATTGGAGAACAGATCAGACGTCTGTCCTTGGGTGGAAAGGCAAACCCATGAAAGACAATTCCCAGCGAGGGGGGAAAATAGCAGAAGCAAGCTACAGCTGTTTCCAAAAATAAGTGCTCTGTGAAACTGAAGCATCGTTGGAGTAACCTTTGCAATACAAGCTTAAAAGACAACCACAAGGGTGCTATGCAGTCCTTTTCACGCTCTCCGTCTCTTGCTCTCTCTCTCATATCACAGGAAGCTCTTCCAGAACGGCTTCCCCTTTCTTGTCTCCAGCTGCAAAGTCCATAAGACCAACCTCAACAGCTGTTTGAAATGGACAAACCCAATAGACGTGTCCGGTACAAGCCATGATGACGTCAAGTTGACATCACGACGTGCTGAATAAGAGCTACATCCCCGACTAGGAGTTAGATGCTGAATTAAGAGTTAGATAGGCTGCATCCTTTGCGTGCACGTCACTGTTTGGATGCCATTGTGGCTTGTACCCAACACACTTAACGCAACCGCAACATTACAGTTCTTAAAGATACCAGCATTGCTTTTCTTAAACTATTTGGGAACGGGTCTAGTAGTTCCATTTTGGTATGGGAATCGGGGCATTGTGCGTGTGTTTGTGTGTATGTGTGCAGTTGTGAGGAACAGAGGACGGGATGACTCTCGCCAAAGAGTCTGCCTGTCTAACTTTTTTCAACTTTTAGCAGGGTTGAAGTGGTGCGTAGGTCATCCTGGCCAACGTTGCCATTGAAAATGGGCAGAGGAGGTCTGGTTGAGCCATCACTGCCTTTTAAACATCTGTACATTTTTCTAGTTTTGTGTCGGCACTGGAAAAGGAAAGTTTTCAGTACGGCTTCCATTTGAATCAGAATATTGCTACCATGGCGAGAAAGAGAAATTATCCACTTTATTCCCTGAGCTGCTCAGCTACTCAGCCTCCCCTAGTTAAAAAACGGTCACAAAACTTTAGACCCCCTCCAATGGAAGCTTCAATGTGTTTTTGACCTTAGGGGGAAAAAACAACAACGAATAAGCTGATAAATATATGTGCCTTTTTTTTTTGGAAAAAAAAAATGTATTTGCTTTACAAGAGTCAGACAGAGAAAAAGTAGCCCACCTTTATCACAGGAAAGAGATGTAGGGCGTACTTTGTAGCACTGGAGCAAAATCTCAGAGAGATCCCTTTCATTAACAGAATAACAGAGTTGGAAGGGACCTTGGAGGTCTTCTAGTCCAACCCTCAGACAGGAAATCCTATTTGTGTGTGGCAAAACAGAAAACCTGGACAAGTTTGGAATGAAACCTTTACTTTTCCCACGCCACTCACCAAAGTCCCTAAATACACTGATGGTCTCTTAAAACTTTTATATAGCATGTTCCTTTGGCTAAAACGAGAGTGAATTTCCCAAGATGGTTGACTGTCCCTTGCTGTCATCATCACCCAGAATGCCCTCTGGGCCTGGAGGTGGGGTGCTCCAGAACAGAGAAGGCATTCTGGGAAAAATAACAACAGCCAGCTGGCTCCCTTGAGTTGGGGGAGGGGCTCTTCTTTTATGTTGTCACAAAGGCAGCATGCTTTCCAACGAAGAAAAGGCAAACTTTTTATGCGTCCTATTTATTGAGGCATGCCTCCCAGATGGGCTGCACTGCACATCTTTAAAAAAAACCACATTGCATGCAAAGGATCGGTGGCGTTTTCTATAGAAATATACTTCTTCTTCACCCACATATCTGTATTTAGTCATGATCATCAGTGGTAGATCCCAATTCTGGGCTAACCCTTTCCCTGCTGGGACCAGAACTGTAATATGTCCCCTCATTCCCTTCCCCAGATTCTGAATCTTCAAAGAAAAACTAGAAAGCTAGTTGCCTCTTGGAAAAAAAGCACTTTTGGGACCAGATTCTGAATATTTTCTACTTCTTCCCACTTTGATTGACAGCAAAGGCACGCTCAACATATAAAGGAGGATTTAGAGATTTATAGTATATTATATAGTATATTTATAATATATTCCACTGGGAGAGGCATCTATTTCGAAGGACCCAAATTCGCTTTGTGCCTTTTTTTTCTTCCCTTTCCCTATTGCTCTTGATTTAATCTTTTCTCTTCTTGGAAGTTGAAATGAATTTATTTTGTTTAAAAAGGGGAGGGGCACTAAAAAAGAAACACCACGAAGCGAGAGAAGAATTTACAGATGTTTGACCTTTTTAAATGGATTTTTCGGATACTGAGTTGGGGTTGTGAGACTTTGCTGAATGGGATATGGCGGGAGCTAAACGTATTTCGGTTTCAACCGGGATCTTTGAATTTAAGTGTCCACAGTGACTGTGTCCAAACAGTTCTTCAACCTTGCTCTGTCTTGGCTAATGTTGACAGATGACAATGAAGAAGTCCAGATGGCTACCATCATAGCCAAACCAGAATCCTTGGCTGGTTTCTCTTGTGATAAGCCAGTCCCAGCTTAGGGGAAAAAAAACAAACCATGATGCAATCTGCTTTGCCATCAACAAACCCAACCCAACATCCAGCCATATTTTTTCATGGTTTGGGAGCTCCGTAGGAAACCAATTCTGATTTCACCATGGTGCTGAAAACAGTGAGCTGAATTCCCAGTAACTAAGCATAGGATCTCAAGCAGGGGTGGGCTTCAAAAATTTTAGCAAGGGATTCTCTGCCCAGTTGCTGGGTGGGTGTGGCCATAGTGGGAGTGGCCTAGTCAGCCTCCTGCACCATGGCAGGGGGGGAATGTTTTTGCACTTCCTGGGCTCCAGAGGATTTCCTCGAGTCTCCGGGAGGGCGAAAACGGCCTCCCTAGGCACCGGAGGCCCTCTGGCGGCTGGAAATGCGCCCATTTCTGGCCTTCCCAAACTTCCAGTAGGCCTGTTTTTCACTGTCCACTTACCTGCATCCAAAATGGGCCGCGTGGGGATTCCTGGTAGGGGAGGGGCAAGGTGGGATGGGAGGGGCCAGCCAGGAGTGGGATTTTGGGGGTTCTCTGAACTGCACAGAATCTTAGCTAGAGGTTCTCCCAAACACCCCTGATCTCAAGAATAGCTCTGTACTTCCAAAGAGGTTTCTAGGTATTATTTCTTATGTCATTTCACATAAAATCCCTTCTTTCTGCTGTCCCACAAACAGGGTTTCCATAAAGTCGAACCTAAGTTCTAAAGAGAAGGTGTCCAAACTCCCATTGTGCATATCTGTTTGGATCCCCAGGGACATCAAGCCAAAATTTAAATGCTTCTGTAAGGCATGTGTTTTTCTTACTCTAAATCCAGAAAAGCATCTGTGTCCGAAGCTGAATGCGCGCTCTCTCTCTCTCTCTCTCTCTCTCTCTCTCTCTCTCCCTCTCTCTCTCTCTCTCTCTCTCTCTCTCTCTCTCTCTCTCTCTTTTAAAAAATAGGCATTTTAAAATTACAAATGTGAAAAAGGACCTTTTGATCTATCGGACGAGACGCCAAGGTTAGGTTTGCAGACATGATTGGACACAAACTTTTAGGCAGCTCCCGGAATTATGTAGAGTTATCTCTTTATACTACAGGATATACTTACATGTAGAATGATGGTAGAGGTTAGAACGTGTGAACTAAGCCAAAGAATTGCAACTTGCCAAACATTCCGAGTTCCCATCCACTGCTGGCAGTGGAGGTTTCTGAAATATTTTAGAGGTAGCAAGTTGAGTGTTTTTTCCTTGGAACAAAGAAAACTGTTTTCATTCCGTGGGATCCTTGGTGCTCTCTGAGCTTGGTTGTTTTGTTGTAGACATTTCATTACCCAACTAGGTACCATCATCAGTGCTAGAAGGGAATGGGCTTGCAGTGGGGGGAGGAGGAGGAAAAGGAGGAGGACTGTGGATTTCTTGGTATTCTCTGAGCTTGGTTGTTTTCTTCCAGACATTTCATTACCCAACTAGGTACCAACATCAGTGCTAGAAGAGAATGGGTTTTGCTCTCTGTTTATATATTAGTAGCTTGCCCTGTCAGTGTTGGTGGGAGCATTCTTGGTGGATTCATTTTTTAAAAAATTCAAATTTCCATTCCTTTTTCATAAAAGAATTGAATACTGAAGGTCTTAAGAGGTTTTCCACTGTTAAAACATGGACACGACAATGCATTCTATGGCCCTAGGCATGAAGACAAGATTTTGAATCTTCTCTGATGGGTTCATGCAGATCCCTTTCAGATTTCCAGGTAATGCAGAGGAAAGTAAACTGTGAGCACCTCTAACAATCTGACTTGCTGTAAGGCAGCTTTGGATCCCACCTTCCAAAAAGTTTGGCTGGTATTTTATTTAGAAACTACTTTGAGCCACATATTAGAGAAAGGGCTCAATGCTTATTATTAGGCTGCATTGTAGGGTTTTTTTTTTTTTAATGGATTGGCTCATTCCAGTCAATCCTGATTAAATCTATATTCATGCAAGGAAGTGTGGGGTGGGGTAGGGAACACACAGCATGTAAGTAATATGATTTCATGTGTCGTCCCAAAGGCGCTTTTTCAAAAGGCAACTGGACTTTGTTTTTTTTTCCCTTGAAAACGTTTCGCTTCTCATCCAAGAACTAAGAGCCGAGGTGGCGCAGTGGTTAGAGTGCTGTACTGCGGTTACTTCAGCTGATTGCTAGTTCAGCAGATCAGCGGATCAAATCTCACCGGCTCAAGTTTGACTCAGCCTTCCATCCTTCCGAGGTGGGTAAAATGAGGACCCAGATTGTTGGGGGCAATATGCTATTTACAGTAATATACTGTCGATTGTTGTAAGCTGCCCAGAGTCCTCGGAGAGTGGGCGGCATAGAAATATGATTAATAATTTAAAAAAAAAATAACTGCAAAATGTCTTCCAAAAAAATTAAAGTGCAGTTGGCCTTTTGAAAGACCACCTTTGGGACTAACCATGACCTGGATGACTGAGAATCTCCATAGATCTCACATGTCTATAAGGCACTAATGATGATCAATTGCAGGGACAAGTGGCATTTTTTAAACAAGAAGCCATCTCAGCTGGTCATTTTCACAGTGTGTTGCATGGACGCAGGCATGTCTCAGGTGAGAAAGGAAGTACAAAAGCTTTCGGTGGCATTTTTTTGTTCAAACAAATCCAGCTATTGTCTTAACTCTTGTCTTAACTCTTAACAAGAGCCATGGTGGCACAGTGGTTAGAATGCAATACTGCCGGCTACTTCTGCTGATTGCCGGCTGCCTGTCATTTGGCAGTTCGAATCTCACCAGGCCCAAGGTTGACTCAGCTTTCCATCCTTCCGAAGTGGGTAAAATGAGGACCCAGATTATTGGGTGCAAGAGGCTGATTCTGTAAACCGTTTAGAGAGGTCTATAGAGCACTATGAAGTGGTATATAGGTCTAAGTGCTATTGCTATTGCTATTGCCCTTCCTTCCTTCCTTCCTTCCTTCCATCCATCCATCCATCCATCCATCCATCCATCCATCCATCCATAGCTTGCAGTGGTTAGAATGCAGTATTGCAAGCTGACTCTGCCCACTGCCAGGAGTTCAATTCTGACCGGCTCAAGGTTGACTCAGCCTTCCATCCTTCTGAAATGGGTAAAATGAGGACCCAGATTGTTGGGGGCTATTCTTCAAAAATCTACTTCTCCTGTTGGCATTCCCATCTCTTTTGTGTGTGGTTATGGATGCTTGAGAATAGCGCAGGGTCCTAATCATTTTGGTTGCTCTTCTCTGCACTCTTTCTAGAGTCTCCACATCTTTTTTTACCTCAGTAACTGATCTATTCTACTCTACTCTACTCTACTCTACTCTACTCTACTCTACTCTACTCTACTCTACTCTACTCTACTCTATTCTATTCTATATAAACCTTAGGTGTCTTCACTGCTTTTCCCTGAATCTCTGTCCATTTCTTCGAATCCTTGGGAATTCAAGGTCAAAAGAAATGGGAGTTTCAAAAGAAATCCCCCTCCTTTTACAAGAGTATCCTACTGTCATCTCTTAAGAGATTTGGATCCAGCAAAATGTTGCTTAGTGGGAGCCCCTGATGGAACGTTCTTCAGCATCTGTTCTATTTATATCCCAGTCCAAGGTCATTCAAGAAAGCAGGGTGAATTTGGAAAGCCACATCTTTGCTCTTTTGAGTTGACACAGGCCTGTAGGAGACATGGATGGTTAAGCCACTGTTTAAGATGACTTTGAGCTGGCAAACTGCCTGGAAAACCTCCAGGGGATTTAGTGTTGGTGGTCCTTCATATGGCTTTTAGCTTTCTTTTCTTTTCTTTTTTTTTCTTTTTCAAGGCAGTCCAAAATTTGCAGGCCCACATCGCTAGCTATGCAGGAACATTCATTGTAAATGGAAAGGTGTGGTCACTCGGAGGAATGTCACAGAGCCATGAAAAATAGCTTTTTTAAAAAAACAGAAACACAGCAAATAATGGCCTTTTTTTTTTGTATGCAAATCCCTTCCCCTCCATTTAGCTAAAAGGCAGAGGGAGAACTTTTCTGAAGCAGACACAGTAGCTTTGAAGTCATTTCCACTAATAAGTGTTATAATGTCACATATATTTTAATACAATAGTGGGGGGGGGGAGCCATAATTACCAGGAAAAATTATCCTAAAAGTGGCTTGAGGGAAGGAAGGAAGTAATAAGAGCAGGGGGACATGCAGCAGAAGATTGGCTGAGGGCAAGGGTGGTAGTCGCTTACCTTTGCTACCGGTTCACAGGCGCCACCTCCACGCATGCACAGAGAGTCAAAAATGTGATGTGATTACATCCAGGTGGGTGGGCGGAGCCTCCCACTGCCACTGCTACTGATTTGCCCGAACCGGATAAAACTGGCTGAATTCCATCACTGGCTGAGGGAGTTTGGTCTGTGGAGGGAGTGAACCGGACTCTTTGTAGGGAAGGGGAGTGGAAACCTTTTTTTTTTTTTGTGTAATATTTTGGAGTTCTTCTGCTGTTGTTCTTCAACTTCCAAATTTGCCATATGCCAAATACTATGTAAACAGTTTCCAAATTTACTCCAAATACATGTAAATTTAAAACCTGACCAGGCAGTTCCAACAGAACGAAATGGTGGAACGCTGGACTAGGAAGAGAAATTCATCTTCAGGGAGTGAGGAAGGGGCCAGTCCAAAGGAAAAAAAAAACCTATTCCACGCATGCAGTCATGGTGGCCATTTTGATTCTTGGACTCTTTCCCCATGGATGACCCAGACTCCATATTAATGTTTAAATGACTCCTTGTGCAGCAGCAACAAAATGGCCTCCTTGCATTTAGGAATGTAACCTAGTGGAAGGAAAACTGCCCATGCAGGTAGTCCTTGACTTACAACAGTTCATTTAGTGACTGATTAGTTACAATGGCACTGAAAAAAGTGACATATGATGACCATTTTCCAAACTTAACAATCTTTGTAGCTATCCTCATGATCATGTGAGCAAAATTCAAATGCTTGGCAAGACCGTTACTGGGTCCCAAGGTCATGTGATCCCCTTTTGTGACCTTTGGACAAGCAAAATCAACCGTGAAGGCAGATTAAATTATCAACTGCAATGATTCACTTAACTGTGGCAAGTTAAATGGGGCAAGACTCACTTAAATGTTTCACTTGAACAACAGAAATGTTGGGCTCAATTGTGGTCATAAGTCAAGGACTATCTGTGTTAGACTAACTGGCTGAAGGGTGGCGGACATTGCAATCCAAATCATGTGAAGATCACAAAATTGTGAAAAAGCTGATTTAATCTGCTGTAGCCAAAGATTTGATCGCCTACAACTTTGAATCTCCTCTTTCTCACCTTTCTGAATAGGCGGCCGCTTCTTACACATCGTTCTTTTTAATTTTGTATTCCCTGTTTCTTAAAAGACAGGAACCTATTTGGAATGGTCCAATTTAATTCTCATAACAAGGTGAGAGCAGCTGGTAGCACGTTCAAGACTCGCTTAAAGTAAGAAGGAAGCAGTGTAGAAGTTGAATGAATCAGTGCCTAATGAATGAGCGAATGGATGAAGTGAAAGTTTCATGAGTAAGCCATGACTTCACGATCATTGTACACCAAGGTGAATTCAAAAGTTCACTCACCCGTTCCTAAGGCAAAAACGATATGGACAAGACCTTTGGGTCTGCCATCTTCCTAAGATTTTTTTCACCCCTCTCTGTTTTGTTTTGTTTTGCTTTGCTTTGCTTTGCTCTGCTCTGAGGATGAGAGTGGTTCCTGCATGATGACAAGGGTGGAAAATCAACATTTGAAAGATGCCATGAGTGCTGAATTGTTCAGAAAAGTCAATACAAAAAGTCTCAACCAAGGAAGATGGAGCTAACAACATTGGTTTTGCTCTTCCCTATAATTTGTATCCCTGGCAAGAGTGAACTTTCTGAACGGAATCCAAGTTTACTTAGAAAGATCATTAGGGATCCACTATGGGCTTTTTTCTGTTGATTTTATTTGTTGGCTTTACTCATTCAGTATCCAAGATTACACAGCAGATCATCACGGATGTCAGCAAAGATTCAATATAAAGTGCAACTGGCATAAATCAAACAAGGCGTGTAACCTTCAAATGTCATTTTCTAGAGCAAAACTGAAGTAGAGCTTTTGCGCTTAATTATCACTGCTCATGTCTTTCGTTATGTCGCGGAATGATTTGTTGAAACATGGAAAACTAGGCTATAAATTGAATTCACGCAGATTTACCCAATTCCGAACCGGCTGAACCCTTGGGGAACTGTAATGTAATAGCATGCAGAAGTGTGAAATAATAATAATCTATAATATAATAATACCGTCCATTAGGCGAAAGCAACTATAAGAAGTTACAACTGTCTGTAGATATCTTGGTTAAAATATTATAAGCTAGTCAAAGAGGCACTAAAAACTCAACATTTCTAAAGTAGCTATTCAAAGTCTTAAAACTATAGCTCTCCAATTTCTACATCCAGTCGAATGTTCTGCTGGCTGGGAATTCTGGGACTTGTGGGATTTCTCTGGAGAGCACTGAATATGGAAGGTTGCAGGGACAGGATTCTCACACCTGAATGTGATATAAGAGTGTTTATATTGGAGCTCCACAGCAATAAGAAAATTTGATTGGATCACTCCTGCAAAATCAGTTTTAGCATTCTAGGGCAGGAGTCAGCAACCTGCAGCTCTGGAGCCACATGTGGCTCTTTCACCCCTCTGCTGCGGCTCCCTGTCATTCGAAATATGTGTCACAACTGCCAATGTGCGACACCCACCGGCACGCTATTTATTGAGCTTTTCAACCCCTCCCCCCCCAGTAGGCCAACCATCGATAAATCCAAGAAAAGAAAAGTTTCAGAAGAAAACATAATATTTAATTCAACTATATATGCTAGTTTTGTGGTCACTCAAGAAATAGTCAGGCACAGGAACAGTTCTGTGGCTCCCGGTGTTTTTTTTTTTTTCTGTGGGAAACGGGTCCAAATGGCTCTATGAACGTTTAAGGTTGCAGACCCCTGTTCTAGGGGAACAAAATAGCAATAGAAATAGCACCTAGACTTACGTACCGCTTCATAGTGCTTTACAGCCTCCTCTAAGCAGTTTGAAGTTGTCAGCATATTTGCTCCCAACAATCTTGACTCCTCATTTTATCGATCTCGGAAGGATTGAAGGCTGAGTCAACCTTGAGTTCGTCAGGATCGAACTCTTGGCTCTGGGCAGAGTTAGCCTGCAATACTGCACTCTAACCACTGCGCCACCGCGGCAAATTGGCTGCAGTATCAGAATCGATCATTTAGTGCCATTCAAAACGTGCCACTGTTGTGTTTTGTTTCATTCATTTGATTTTATCTTTTTAAGGGCAAGATGGAAAACACATCTGCCTGTCTTAGTTCCACTCTGCCTATCACAGAGGAAAAAAAATCCATCAGTCTTCAGTGCCATAATGCCATGTGGTTCTAAGCAATAAGAAACGCATCCATTCAACGTGGAGTCCTCATTTTTTTTCCCCCTCTCTATGCGTCTCTCTCTCTCTCCCTCGCATTAGTCTTGAAATGGCATTGCGCTTTCTCAGAACTGCTTCGGCATCCTTGCAAATAGTTCACAAGTCTTGAGGATGCTGGAAAAGGAGGTTTTGGGTCCCCAAAATTGCACCTCTGTAGTTGTGTTGTTCTCTGAGCTTCCTGCCTCTCTTTGGGCGAGCCAGTTTGCTTTTTTGGGATGCAGGTTTTACGACCGGTTGTGCCAGCTGTGGCATTCCTTTGTGAGCACATCCACTAGACTTCTCACTGCTGCCCTGGTGCAAGCAAGTATTGGGGATAATTTTGACATCTGGGAAGGGAAAGGCCTTTAACATCCCTAAAAGCTATGAAGAGAAGTTGAAAGTTTCATCTCTTATCACCACGCTGTATCTCAAGCACTAGGCTCTTAGCCAAATTAGCTTCAGCTCTTGCATTTTAAAAAATGGTAGTCTTTCAACAGTGATGAAATGTAAAATTTGTTACTATCGGTTCTGGGGTCGTGGCTTGGTGGTGGTGGTGGTAATGTGACTGGGTGGGCGTGGCCAACTTTTCTTTTTACTTTTTTGAAGCATTTTTTTACAACCTATTCGGCCGAATAGGTTGTAAAAAAAAGCTTTTAAAAGTTAAAAAAAAGGCTCTGACAATCACAGCTGTGGTGTGCGATTGTCAGAACCTTTTTTTTAACCTTTTAAAAGCAGGAAGTAATGACACCCGGGCAGATGGGCGGAGCCTCAAGCCGCCATCGCTACCGGTTCTCCGAACCACTTGCCACAATTGCTCCCGGATCGCCTGACCCGGTCTGAACCGGGAGCATTTCACTCCTGTCTTTCAGCTGAGCTGAACATCTGATGACTTCATAAACATCGTCTTAATTTTGGGTTGGTCGGTTGCAACAGTATATAAGTGATTTGCTACCTACTGGGGTGTTTTCTCTCTCTCTCTCTTTTTTTTACTCTAATGTATAGCTTTGAGATGTCCTTATTATCTCCCATCTGTGCACTAAAGCTGATCTGACCCTACTTACTTCTGCAAACCAGCCAAATTTGGCAGGTACTGATGTAGCTGGCTTTACCCCCCCTTGCATATCACCTGTTAAGAAGTGAAAGTGAATATCATGCATTTAAAAGCTCGTGCATGGTGGATTTGGGCTGGTGCTTCCTGGTGCTTGCTTTTAAGCAGTTTCTGGTGCACACTTGACCACAAAATTCGAAGTCAAAACCGCTTCCAAGGCATATGCAGAAATCTTTAGAATAGAATACTATTATCAGGTCTATGGCAGTGTTTCACAATCTCAACTTTTAAGATGGGTGGACTTCCAAGTCCTAGACTTCCCCAGCTAGCATGCTGGAAAATTTGGGGATTGAACTTTAGTTGCTGAAGTTGAGAATACTGGCTTAGAGAAACACCAGCGGGCAGCAAAGAAGGTTTTTCAGGGTCTCTCTGCTGTCATCTACTGGTCCATCTGGGTTTTGCAACCTGGATCTGGTAGCACACCACAAATCTGCCAAATAATACTCTGCCCAGGATTCAGGTTGCATCGGCTGAAATGCAAGTTCCTAGCCCTTCTTTATGATGCAAATACGACAAACTGGGAAACATTTTACCAAGATGGACAAAATCAACTTTGAATAAAATGTGTATGTAACTCCACACTTCCAAAACTGGCAAATATAGGGGGAGAAAGAAAGAGAAATAAACCAGCAAATGCAATGTACATGTAATAGCAGGCATGGTAGAAATTGAGTTATTTTTATGGTTGCAGAATTGAGGGGTTTTTTTCAGCTAAGTTTGGATCAGGATTTCTGCTTTTATACAAAGAGTATTTGATGTATATCGCATTAACATCGTAGGAGAACGGAACTTTCAAAAGTTGTTCTAGACCAATCTCAAGACAAAACACTGCTTCCATGCTTCTCAACTTACCTGATAGATCTATTGTGGATAAAGATAGTAGTTTTAGAAATAATAATACAGTAATAACAATAACAATATAGCAGTTCTTAAACTGCTGTAAGTAACGCATGGATGGAGCAGTAGAAGACACAAATGGTAAACATTCTACTGCTTTCCTTTAGCAATGGAATGGGGTATGTTCTAAGTTATTGTCCTTATTATAAACTAATTTATGAAAACAATTCCAGACTGAAACTCTTAAGTCCAGTAACACATTTCAGTCTCTCTTTTTTTTTTTCCTTCTAGACGCCTAACATTCATCTTCTTTGCTATTTAATTGTTCCCATAAACAGCACAGTATGCTGATTTTTTTTTAAAAAAAAATTTAATTGACCATGTCTCAAAAGCCTTTTTTTTTTTTCAAAGCATATCCAGATAATCCCTTGAGAGTTGATGCTTTGGCTCATTTATCACTTGAAAGAAGTTCTTCCAATTTTTAATGTGTTAATTCTTAGGGATGAAGGGGGGGTGGAATGGAAGAGGAGGGAGATTTATTTAAACAATGAGAACAATCTTACCGCTTGTCCGATTGAAAGAGACAAAGAAGAAAGAAATAAAAGAAAGGCCGTGCTCAGTATATTTTGAGTACCGCATCCTGTATTTTTGCAAGCTTCTATTTTCCAGATGAGTTTAGAAACCTGTGATGACGTGAAATTAAGTACTGTACTGTTTGCTGTAAATGATATTAAAAGTACTATTTTCATTTGTTGGCGGTGTCCTTCGGTGACTCTTGCGTTGCTGATGTTCCTTAACGGCCTTTTCCAGCTTGGTCTCCTCATGGTATCTTAGAAGACAATGATTGTCATTCAGGACTAGTGAAGGAAAGAATAGTGCAAAGATCAGAGGCAAGGTCAATTTACAGAGTAGAACAGTAGCCCTGCCACGGGAAGCCCTAATCTAACTCCATTTCCTAAAATGACAGTGTTGACAATGACACAGGATGGAAGTATTCCATAGAAAGGAGGGGTCCTTGGTGCTCTCTGAGCTGGGTTGTTTTCTTGTAGATGTTTCATTGCCCAAACAAGGTAACACCAGTTACCTGATGATAGCAATAGCACTTAGAGCAGGGGTCCTCAAACTATGGCCTGTTGGCTAGATACAGCCCGCTGAAACCATTCATCCAGCCCATGCGGAACAATGAGGCTGCCCCGCCCACATCACCCCACCTACTCGCCAGCCCTTACCTGCCTTCTGGAGGCCAAGGAGACCAAAAATGGGATGCGTGGAGGCCAAAAATGGGCCCGTTTTTGACCACTCCAGCTTCCAGAGAGAGGGAGGGGGGAGGGAGGGGGAGGGAGAGAGAGACACACACACATACAAAAACAGAAGTCCCTCACCTCACCCCCACCAAGGCAGCTACATCCCTTCACTAACCTGCTTTCTGTTCTGTCCCCACACACGCACCCAACCAGCCAGCCGAGGGTTAAATAAACTCTTCAAATACTCAACATCAGTGATAAGGAACTTGGCAGCAACTCCATGGCTGCCTGCCAAGAACTTTTACTCCGATAACACAGACAAAAATACAGTTTGAATAGTCCAGTTTGTAATTAAATCCACAGCAAATAGGCGTTGTGTCCAAAGGTGCAAAGTGACTCGCCAGAAATTAGCTTCGTCCGTCACAGAGTCCGAATGGCCACCACACTCCCTTTTATAGCCCGTGGGGTGTGGTCCAGTGACTCAGCTTAATCTCTGGCACGCCTCGTTTTCTGCTGCGCACGCTTGTCTCTCCGACGCTGGCATGGGTCCAACCACAATGTTTCTTCGTCACTATCCAACGGCTCGGAAACACCTGGCTCCTGGCCAATCTCTTCTCCTTCGGGAGACACTTGAGGCATTGCCAGAGAGAAGGGTCCTGGAGAGGGAGGCCTGTCCGTCTCCTCTCCTTCATGTTCGGAGCCTTCTTCCTCCGATAAGATAGGCTCGGAGGACGGAGCCACAACACTTTCCATCCCCAGAAACATAACAAATTGAAGTTTAATTTGTGTGTATTTAATGGACTGCTAAATTGGTCATGCCCACCCAGTCACATGACTGCCTAGCCAGACCCACCCAGCAGGTCCAATCTGTGGGATTTGAAGAAGAATTCAAATCTTTATTGTCACTGCACAACACATCTACAATGAGATTGGTTGAGCTCCCTCCGTGCACACACATTAACCCAACACAATACAACTCACACTGAAGACGGAAAATCCCTAACCCAATAACCCAATAAATCATATTAGCAAACCCCCAGTCCTATTGCACCAGTGTGAACATGTTACATGTTGCGCCAGCCCCGCAAGTCCATCGTACTACATAGTTATGACGTTATTTTGCATTCTGGAGTCTGACAGCCCACGGATTAAAAAGTTAAGCCTGTTTGTGCAGCTGGCTTTGCTTCTGTATCTCCTTCTCGATGGAAGGACGGTAAAGAAGTGCTGACCAAGGTGGGAGAAGGAGAAAGGGAAGGGGAAGAGGAGGAGGAGGAGGAGGAGGAGGAGGAGGAGGAGGAGGAGGAGGAGGAGATGAAAGATAAATTATGGATGGATGGATGAGAGAGAGAATGGAGACAGACAGACAGGAGAGAGCGAGGAAGACAGAAATGGATAGGCTGTATATAGGGAAAAACTACAACTCCTATTAGTTTTTCTGTTCTCCCTCTTATCTCAGTTGCTATACTGTACACATTTCTCCTGAGGAGGAAAAGAACCATGACGCCCAAAAATTGAGAACACACATCTTTGGGTTTCTAAGCAATTCTGTAGTATCCTTTTTCAACCTCTTTCTCTGTTCCCCCCTGCCCCCCCCCAAAGGTCACCTCGGTCCTTTTTTGGACCTAAAAGTAAATCAGCTCATAAGCCTCAGCAGCAGAAGAAGAGGAGAGGAGAAGTGTTTTCCAGGACAGGCCCCATAAAACGGACACCTAAAGCCGAGTCCATGGCAAGAGAGGGGTCTCCTTTCTTCTCCGCAGTCCAGAATCACCACTACTTTCTCCCCTGTCTTCCTTAATTAAGTCATGGCAACCTTGCCGGCTTCATTTGGCCCATTCAGGGCTTCTGCGTTCCAAGCCTTAATCGGCTTTCTTTGTTCCCTGAAATGCCAGCCTTGCTTGGTTCCACATGAGAGAAGCCAGAGTGCTGGTGCTCACTCTTCATTATGTCAGCGCACAAAAGGTTTCTGTCTGTCTCTCGGATGCTTCTTCACAAAGCGGCGAACCTCGCTGACCCCCCTGGGAGAAGACGGGAGCTGAGAATACACCTCTTTCGGATTTAAACCAGAGTCGTACAGAAGTAAACACTTGAAATTCTCCCCTAAATGTGTGATACAGGGAGAAGAGAGGTGGGAGGCAGACGGGGGTGGGCTGCTGAGGGTTCACAGGGGTTTGGGAGAACCTCTAGCTCAGGTTCTATGCAGTTTGGAGAACCCCCAAATCCCACTCCTGGCTGGCCCCACCCACCCCACCCCGCCTTTCCCAGGAGTCCCCACACGGCCTGTTTTGGATGCAGGTAAGTGCAGGGTGCGTGTAGATGCTCGGGGAGGGTGAAAAATGGACCTACTGGAAATTTGGGAAGACCAGAAGGCCTCCGGAGCCTGGAGAGGCCGTTTTTACCCTCCTGGAGGCTCAAAAAAAGCCTCTGGAGCCTGGGGAGGGCAAAAATACCCACCCCCTTGCTGTGGTGCAGAAGGCTAACTAGGCCACGCCCACCATGGCCACGCCCACCCAACAACCATGCAGAGAACCCTTTGCTAACATTTTTGAAGCCCATCCCTGGAGGCAGATGTTTTCCAAGCAAAGGAAGAAAAAAAATTCTTGATTTCTTAGCAGCAAGACCCCTCTTTGGGAGCCATAACTGCAGGTAATCCTCGACTCAGGGCCACAATTGAGCCTCAAATTTCCATTGCTAAGTGAGACACTCGAGTTTTTTGCCCCATCTTGCAACCTTTCTTGCCATGGTTGTTAAGTGAAGGACTGCAGTTATTTAGTTGTTAGTAACCCAGTTGTTAAGTTTCCACATCGTCTTTGCTTTTCAGAAGATTGCAAAAATTGATCACATCACCCAAGCATTTTTTGGGCTGAAGAGGTTGTAGAAAAAATGCTTTTAAAAGTAAAAAAAAAAAAAAAAAAGCCTCTGATGAGGTGGGCGGAGTAAGCGAGTGGCGACCAGGCCGGGGACCGGTTCGGGGGCATGGCCAGCCAATGTTATTACCGGTTCTCCAAACTACTATAATTTTTTATAATTTTTTATTGAAAAGTTTTAAAAAGTTTACATATATATCCCCCCCCCCTTTCCTCCACCCTCCCCAACCCTCCCACTCCCACCCACCCCCCTCCCTACTTCCCAGAGCAAAATACAGGGTATAACATTCAACAATCATAATCTAACATTAATTAATTATAACCTCTTACATCCCTCTAATACTTTAACTCCCCATTTACCAAACTAAATTTGAATACATAATAACATCTCTCTATTCGTAAACTATTTGAAATTTTTTAGTCCGATATTTACTTTGCATATAATCTATCCATCTTCTCCATTCTATCATATATTTCTCATTTGAATAGTCCTTCAAATACGCTGAGATCTTGGCCATCTCTGCTAAGTTTGCTACTTTTAATATCCATTCTTGAATAGTAGGCAAATCTTCCTTCTTCCAATACTGCGCCACCAACAATCTTGCTGCAGTTATTAAATTCAGGATCAAATTAGTCTCTATAACCGTACAATCCGTGATTATACCCAACAAAAATAACTGTGGAGTAAACTTTATCCTCTTTTTAAGAATATTTTGAATAATCCACCAATTTTTTATCCAGAATGCTTTAACCTTTTTACAAGTCCACCATACATGAAAATAAGTAGCATCATCACAATCACATCTCCAACATTTAGATTGTAAATTCAGATACGTACAAGCTAACTTTTTGGGATCTAAATGCCATCTATAAAACATTTTGTAAAAGTTTTCTCTCAAGTTTTGTGCTTGTGTAAATTTTACATTTCTTACCCATATCTTTTCCCATGTTTCCATCATTATTGGTTGTTCAAAGTTTTGTGCCCATTTTATCATACAATCCTTAACTAACTCTGTTTCCGAGTCTGTTTCTATCAATATATTATACAACCTTTTTATATGCATTTGACTCTGGTCTCTAATTTGTTTTACCAAATTTTCTTCACTTTGTATGATACCAATGTTCTGATCTTTTCTCCATCTAGCTTGTAATTGTACATACTGAAACCTAAACTACTATAAATTTTTACTACCGGTTCTTGCGAACCGGTGCGAACCGGGAGCAACCCAGCACTGCACGTGACCCTGGGGAGGCTGCAACGGTTGTAAGTGTGGGAAAGGGTGCTAAACCACTGTTTTCAGTGCCATGGTAACTTTGAATGGTCACGAAACAAAGTTTGGTGCAACTCCCACAACCTGTGAATGCTTTTTCTCCTATTCTCACGTTATTTCCTTCTTCCTTTCTTCCTTTGTGGATGAAAGGAAGTGTGGATGGAAATCAGAGAGGGGATCTGAATGTGAAAAACAAGCAAGAGCCTTCTAGTGGGTAGTGAGGAAGTAAAAAAAAAACAGTGGTGCATAAACATGTGGTCAAGGATAATCTTTGATAAACCCTCATGTGAGCACTGCTGAAGACAGGGCATTTATACTCACTCCTTGGCCCACCGAGTAACACTGCAAGGATCCATAATCCTTGATAATTGAATCAAAACAATCTTTTCTTTTGAGAGGAAAAAAAAGAAATTCTATTTCATTATAAATGATAGGGGAAATGCAATAGCAATGCTGCATGTGATATTATAGGAGATAATCCTATATCCGTTACTCACCAGCATTGCTATTTGAGTGCATGCAACAGGTTAAGGTTAAGGTTAAGGTTAATTAAATTTGTATACCGCCCTTCTCCCAAAGGACTCAGGGCAGTGAACAGCCAAAATTAAAATACATACAATATAAAAATTAAAATAAATCAAAACAAAATTAGATCAGTGGGACCAAAATTAGGTGGTGGGACCATTGAGGCACAATGTCTACTCACTGTCCACTCACCAACATTAGACCAAGCCATTGCTAGGACTGACCATGGTTTCACTTGTGCAAATAAATCAAAGCTCTTCTCCTCTTTCTTTCCCCTTCCCTCCTTCTCCTTCTCTTTCTCCTCCTTCCTCTCTGTCTCTTGCTTCCTTTCTTCTCCTTCTCGTTCCCTGTCTCCTTCTCCCTTCCTTCTCCTTCTCCTCCTCCTTCTCCTCCTCCTCCCCCCTTTCCTCCTCCTTCTGCTTCTGCTTCTATTTCTTCTCCTTCTCCTCTTCCTCCTCCTCCTCCTCCTCCTCCTCCTCCTCCTCCTCCTCCTCCTCCTCCTCCTCCTCCTCCTCCTCCTCCTCTTGGTTTTACCTTTCATCCTCATTCGCAGTAATAACCATGTCAGTGGAGTAATTAGAGTGGATACATTTGCAAGTACAGCCTTCACTTTCCCCTCTCCAAATTGTACAATTTGGATGTACAAAAATGAGTTGCCTTCAGGGAAGACAAGCAACTATGAATGAAGCCACATCAATCTGATGGCATCTGAAGGAAGAGAAATTCTCCTACTGAATAGATCACCCATCCAGTTAGTCCACCCGTCCTTTAACGTGCTCACAAGCAACTATATTAAAATCGAGGCCATGTGTCTGCTGTTTCCACTTATCCACACGCCTCAACAGACACTGAGAATTCGGAAGTAGCTCTCATCCTGATATTCTTCCTTAATGCACCAAACATGCTTTTGAATCTAATTAAGCTTGAAGTTATCATTGTTTCTATCACATTAAGCTCCCACTTGGCTCTTGACAGCATGGTGTGCCAAGTCAACAGCAAATCTTTTAAAGAGAAGCAACAGATTTGGGTTCAATTAAAAATTCATTAAAATGCAAATTAGCTTGCAAACTCCCCTCCCCTTTGGATACTTTACTCAGTGTGGCATTTTTAATCACAGATGGAGGTAAGTGGCAGACTTCACGAATGGGGGGGGTGTCTCTTACGGTTTCTGCATGCACATACAACATATTAAATGTATATCATATATTAAATTGAGGGTCATTCTCCATTCCCCCGCCCCCCATGCATCATTTCCATTTTATCTCAGTAAGACAGATTTTAAAGTTAATTGCAACGAGACTTGCCAAATTGTTTATCATCTCACTGCAGAACTTTTAACTGCAGCTTTATGAGAGAGTTGGCCCTACAGGATGTCCTTTTAGCAAATGTTCTATGACTGGCACATGAGCAGATCAGGAATGGACTAGGGGTGGGTTCTACTTGCCTTTACTACCGGTTTGCAATGGGGCCATGCATGTGCATTCACAGAAGCATTCTGATGATGTTGGGGTTGGTGGGCGGAGCCTCCTGCCGGTTTTATTATCGGTTCTATGCAGTTCTCATCTCAGTTTCAAGGTCATTGAGCCAGCGCAATTATTCCCATGGTCATGTGATCAGCATGACGTCACAGAGCACTGTTACCTTCCCACCAGTGGTACCTATTTATCTACTCGCATTTGCATGATTTCAAACTTGCTAGGTTGGCAGGAGCTGAGGCGGGAGCTCACCTCATTGTGTGGTGCTCGGGGCTCAAACCCGGGCTGTTGGTTTTCTAACTGGCAAGCCCAAAATCTTAGCTGCTAAGCCACTGCACTGTCCCTTTGTCCTCTGGGGGTGATGAAAAAATCAAGACGGCAACCACAATGTACAAATAAACAAATGTTTTAATTGCACCATTGAAGCCACCATCTTACTTTTTTGACACAAAGAATATATGTTGATTGATTGATGAATCAAGTTATTTTTAACTCCTAGTGAGCAGATATATTTTCTCCATGTAGTCCTTGACTTATGACTACAATTGAGCCCCAAATTTACCATGCTGAGTGAGACATTTGCTAAGTGGGTATATATATAAATATTATTTATATATATATATATATATTTATGTGTGTGTGTGTGTGTGTGTGTGTGTGTGTGTGTAGTTAATATCTCGGGTTTCTTCCCGTGTAATTGTAAACATATCTGGAAGAAACCCGAGATATTAATTGTACACACATATATACCCGTGAAAACTTACATAGACACACACACACACACACACACATATATATATATATATATATATAGAGAGAGAGAGAGAGAGAGAGTGAATGTGGTGAGAGAGAGAATGCTGAGCTTGTTGATTGAAAGATTGGCAGTTCAGCGGTTTGAATCCTTAGTGCCGCATAACAGGATGAACTCCCGTTACTTGTCCCAACTTCTGCCAACCTAGCAGTTCGAAAGCACATAAAAAATGCAAGTAGAAAAATAGGGACCACCTTTGGTGGGAAGGTAACAGCGTTCCATGGTGCTGCTTAACATGCAAGGGTTGTTCTCCCTTTGATTTCCAGGCACTGAATCCCCTGAACATTATTTTACAAATAAATTAAGTAAATTATTTTAACATTGTTTTAGTTCATCGTCAATAAGCCCTGGAGAAACGTTTGACTGAGAAGCAATGAATGAAACTTCAGAATAAACAAATGCAATTGCCATCACTTTTAAAGACCCTGGACAAAATTTGCTTTTTTTTTTTTTTTTGCTTGGCTTGGCCCTGCCTGCTGTGAATTTCCCCATATTTGCACTTTTCTAACAACAGAAACCTATCCCCTTTCGACATGGCAGAATATTATCAATCAATTACCATCTTGTGTTTATCTTTCCTCCCTCCACCTTCGCTGTTGTGCATCCCTCCGTTCAGTCAAACAAACAGACATTACAAAACAGCATAATGAAAAAGCCATAAAGCCACACCAGAATGCTATGCAATATTTCCCTGGGCGAATTAATGTAATCTTCTGGAGGCCCAAACAACAACAAAAAAGAGGTGCTTATTGCACACTTTGTGTGTTAGCTAAGAGCTTTTGTCTGCGTTTTTGGAAATGCCAAATGCACTACCAGGAGTCTGTTTTCAGATTTCTGTAAAATACTAAGTTTATTCTCTCCAATTCTTCAGCTGAGCTGGATTTTTTTTTTTTTTGGGGGGGGGGGGGGGTTGATTTGAAATACGTTCTCATGCATCTCATGGATGTATTCTGATTTGCTGATCTAGGCCAGCAAGCCCTCCTCCTCCTCCTCTTCCTCCTCCTCCTCCTTCTTCTCCTCCTTCTTCTCCTTCTCCTTCTTCTTCTCCTCCTTCTTCTCCCCATCCTCCCTTCTTCTCCTCCCTCCACCATCTTTCTTTCTTTCTTTCTTTCTTTCTTTCTTTCTTTCTTTCTTTCTTTCTTTCTTTTTTTCTTTCTTCCTTCCTTCCTTCCTTCCTTCCTTCCTTCCTTCCTTCCTTCCTTTCTTTCTTTCTTTCTTTCTTTCTTCTCAAACAGCTTCTTGGCTTTGTCTTTGGCTGAAAATAAGTCTTTATTGCAGGGGTGAAATCCAAAATTTTTCCCTACTGGTTCTGTGGGCGTGGCTTGGTGGGCATAGCAGGGAAAGGATATTGCAAAATCTCCATTACCACCCCACTCCAGGGGAAGGATACTGCAAAATCCCCATTCTCTCCCCTCCTGGGGGAAGGATATTGCAAAATTTCCATTCCCACCCCACTCTGGGGCCAGCCAGAGGTGGTATTTGCCAGTTCTCTGAACTACTAAAAATTTCTGCTACCGGTTTTCCAGAACCTGTTAGAACCTGCTGGATTTCACCCCTGCTTTATTGGTACATGTTTCTAGTAGTAGCCGATACGCCAGCAGATGGGCCGGGCTCTGTGTCTCTCCACCTTCACACAGTGTGTTGTTATCCATTAAGAGCCTCCACTTGAGCATATTGGTTTTACACTTAGGTGGTCCATCAACTTTCAACCTATTCAGGTCCTCCAAGTAGTATAAAGGAGGTCAGATCTTTCAACCATCTCCTCCTTTAAGGTTATTCCTTACTCGATGGTCTCCTTCCTCCATCTTCTAATTCTATTTTGTTCTTGTTTACCCTCAAGAATGTTTGTTCTTGTTCCTAGATCTGAGTGGGCAGATTTGGGGCACATGTCCATTCAGAGATGTCATCATTTCTCTTGCTTGGTTCTCTCAGAATCCGTTCCTATTTCTCTCCTCAGCTTAGGTGGGCCACTGCCAGCATATTTTCTCAATTGGTGAAGGTTTGAGACAGGCTCTCATTGAGCATATTGCTTCATTGATGGGAATATCAACTCTCCCCCCCAAATTTCTCCAGGGCTTCAAAAATTTTAGCAAGGGGTTCTCTGCCCAGTTGCTGGGTGGGTGTGGCCATGGTGGGCATGGCCTAGTCAGCCTCCTGAACCATGGTGGGGGGCCATTTTTGCCCTCCCCAGGTTCCGGAGGCTTTCCTCGAGCTTCCGGGAGGGCGAAAACAGCCTCCCCAGGCTCGAGAGCCCCTCTGGAAGCGAGAAACAGGCCCATTTTCGTCCTTCCCAAACTTCCAGTAGGCCCGTTTTTCGCCCTCCCCAAGCCTCCATGTGCACCCTGCACTTACCTACATCCAAAACAGGCCGCATGGGGACTCTTGGGAGTGGTGGGACGGGTGGGGCCAGCCAGGAGTGGGATTTGGGGGTTCTCTGAACTGCATAGAATCTTAGCTAGAGGTTCTCCCGAATCCCCAGCATTCCACCCCTGAATTTCTCCCATTTGGAAAAACTCGGATAATTTCCCTTAAGGACATCTATGGAGATTCTTAATCATCCAGGCAAGGTTGTCCCAAAGGTGCTTTTTCAAAAGACAGCTGGACTTCCTTAGTTTTTTTCTTGAAGATGTTTCACTTCTCATCCAAGACGCATCCTCAGTTCCCCAGCATTCAGTCAGAACTGAGAATGCTTCTTGGATGAGAAGCAAAACATTTTCAAGAAAAAAACAAAGGAAGTCCAGCTGCTGTTTGAAAAAGTTCTTTTAAGGACCAAATCTTTGGGGAGGAAACTTTGGAGAGCTGCACTAAGAGGCATACCCAGAAGGCATGGGTGAAATCCAGTAGGTTCTGGCAGGTTCTGGAGAACCGGTAGCAGAAATTTTGAGTAGTTCGGAGAACCGGCAAATATCACTTTTGGCTGGTCCCAGAGTGGGGTGGGAATGGAGATTTTGCAATATCCTTCCCCCAGGAGTGGGGAGGGAATGGAGTTGTTTTTTTTTTAAATTTGATTTATATGCCGCCCTTCTCCGGAGACTCAGGGCGGCTTACAATGCGTTAAGCAATAGCCTTCATTCTTTTGTATATTTATACAAAGTCAGCTTATTGCCCCCATAAACTGGGTCCTCATTTCACCTACCTTAGAAAGATGGAAGGCTGAGTCAACCTTGAGCCTTGGAGAGATTCGAACCAGCAGAAATTGCAGGCAGCTGTGTTAATAACAGGGTGCGTAAACCACTGTACTATCAAGGCTCTGCAGTATCTTTCCCCTGCCATGCCCACCAAGCCACACCCACAGAACTGGTAGTAAAAAAGATTGGATTTCAGTACTGCCAGAAGAAAATTTAAAAGTCAAGATGGCAGCCACAACTTCACAGTTGAAACTCTGCCCCCTTTTTTACATGTAACATAACAGCCATTTGGTCATGATAAGGGGTCTGGGGGCTAAACAGTACAATGAATGGCTAAGGGAATTAGGTACATATGTCAAACCTAACAAAGAGTAGGATTTAGGGTGACATGGTAGCCATCTACCATAGAGAACAGGGGATCAATTTATTCTCCATAGCACCTGAGGGCGGGATAAAAAGTAAATGGATGGAAGGTCATCAAAGAGAGATCCAAGCTGGAACTAAGGAAAAATTTCCTGTCAACGAGAACAATTAATCAGTGGAACAATTTGCCTCCAAAAGTTGAAGGTGCTCCATCACTGGAGGTTTTCAAGAAAAGATTGGACCACCTTTTATCCAGGATGGTATAAGGTCTCTTGTTTGGTCAAGGGGGCTAGACTAGAAGACCTCCAAGGTCCCTTCCATCCCTATGATTCTATGATAGCCACTATCTTGACTTTTCTATCAGTTTCTGAGGACACCCTGACAGAACTTTGCAATAGAATAGAGTAGGGTAGGGTAGGGTAGGGTAGGGTAGGGTAGGGTAGGGTAGGGTAGAGTAGAGTAGAGTAGAGTAGAATAGAATAGAATAGAATAGAATAGAATAGAATAGAATAGAATAGAATAGAATAATAGAATAGAATAGAATAGAATTCTTTATTGGCCAAGTGTGATTGGACACACAAGGAATTTGTGTTTGGTGTGTATGCTCTCAGTGTACATAAGGAGAATAAAATACATTAATCAAGAATAAAAAGATACAACAGTTGGTGATAGTCAAGGTTACTAATAAGCTATATAACTTAATAATAACTTAATAAGGTATTAAGTTTTGTCCCGTTCTTGAACTCCATTTTAAAACAAAAAGAACAGGATCAGAAAAGGGCAAGAAAGGATTGAATTGAAAATTGAGTTTTGCCAGACATCCGAAAGAGTCTAATAGCATCTTTTCCAACAGGCCAGTCTGACTAAAAAGCATCCATTTTAATGAGTTGCAGCTCTCACCTCAGAGGCATAGAGTGACACCACGACGGGTTGTTAACACATTAGAGTGGGTAATTGATAAGGCATTGGCAGTCTGTCTCACCAGTAGCCTTCATCAGCATAATTGCTTGATTTTCTTCTTCCTTCTTCTTCCTCCGCACCCCCACCTCCCCCCAATTTAAATCCTCTATCAGTCCTCCAATCTGCATCTGAGGAAGTGAGCTTCAACCGTTTCATCAAACTTGTTAATCAGAAAAGGCGCCATGAGTCTCCATTTTGATTTTTTTTGCTAGCCTAGAGACTAACAGGGTTCCCCTATTAAATTTGTGAGGAGAGATTTAGAAACCTCAGAATGTGTGCTTTGAAAAGGGAACAGAACAGAACAAAACAGAACAGAACAACAAATTAGGCAATGATGTATTGATGTCTTGTGTGAACTCAGGACACGGGTTAATTGTGTAACTAAGTTAAATGTATCCTGATGCGGCCCAGAGGGACACCAGCTTTTACAGCTCAGTTGTACAGATTAATAGAGTTGGAAGGGACCTTGTAGGTCATCTAGTCCAAACCCACCCACCCACCCAAGGAGGAGACCTTACACCATTTTGACAGATGGCAGTCCAGTCACTTCTTGAAAGCTTCCAGGGATTAACAGATTAATAGAGTTGGAACGGAAGCACCTGAAGGCAATTGGGTGGAAGAAGCAATGGGTGGAAGATCCTTAAAGAGAGATCCAACCTAGAATTAAGGAGAAATTTCCTGACAGTGGGAAGAATTAATCCGTGGAATAGCTTGCCTCCAGAAGGGATCAGTGCTCCATTACTGGAGGTTTTCAAGAAAAAGATTGAACAGCTCTTTGTCCGGAATGGTATAAGATCTCCTGCCATGGGCAGGGGCTTGAACCAGGGGTGAAATCCAGCAGGTTCTGACCAGTTCTGGAGAACCGGTAGTGGAAATTTTGAGTAGTTCGGAAAACTGGTAGTAAAAATTCTGACTGGCCCCGCCCCCATCTATTCTCTGCCTCCCGAGTCCCAGCTGATCGGGAGGGAATGGGGATTTTGCCGTATCCTTCCCCTGCCACGCCCACCAAACCATGCCCACAGAACCGGTAATAAAAAAAAAAATGAATTTCATCCCTAGAAGACCTCCAAGATTCCGTCCAACCCTATTATTCTATGTTCTTTTCACTAATTCCATTTGAGTAGAAGCTGGACAGTCTTTTATTACGAAAGCCTTAATTTGGATTACTGCATTCAGCAAAAAACAAACAAAAAAACAGCCAGTTTGGTGTAGTGGTTAAAACATCAGGGGAGAAACTGAGGCACCATGATGAGTTCTAGGCCCACCTTAGATATGAAGCCAACTGAGTGACCTTGGGCCAGTCACTCTCCTCTGCCCCTAGGAAGGAGACAATGGCACACCACTTTCAAAACAAAAACCCTTGCCAAGAAAACTGCAGGAACTTACCCAGGCAGTGATCAGGAGTCAACATTGTCTGGAAGACAATATGAGCCTTGTATATGAGCCTTGTATATGAGCCTTGGTGGCGCAGCAGACTAAAGTGCTGTTAAATAGCACTAGCTGCCTGCAATTACTGCAAATTCAAATCTCACCAGGCTCAAGGTTGACTCAGCCTTCCAACCTTTCGAGATAGGTAAAATGAGGACCCGGATTGTGGGGGCACTAAGCTGACTTTGTATAAAAAAGAACACCGCTTTGGGGGGGGGAGCCCGAAAGCCCTACTAAGCAGGTATATACAAAAGTATGAAGGCTATTGCTTAATGCATTGTAAACCACCCTGTGTGTCCGGAGAAGGGCGGCATATAAATCGAACCAATAAATAAATAAATAAATAAATAAGACACAATAAAGAAATTAACTCACAGCAGGTTGGATTGATTGATTGATTGATTGATTGATTGATTGATTTTGTCGCATTTCTATGCCGCCCAACTCCCAAGGGACTCTGGGCAGCTTACAACAGAGAATAAAACAATGCAATAATATCCCATACAAAAGTTAAAAGAAGACATATTAAAACATTAAAACGTTAAAACACATACATTCCAATTTGTGGCTGGGTCTCGCAAGATCACTATAACGAGATCAACGGCCCGAGGCCTGCCGGAAGAGCCTTCACCGCTTTCCGGAAGGCCAATAGGGTGGAGGCGGTCCGGACTTCAGGAAGTAATTGGTTCCAGAGAGCCGGGGCAGCCACAGAGAAGACCCTCCCCCACGGGCCCGCCAGCCAACATTGTTTAGCTGACGGGATCCGGAGGAGACCGACTCTGTGGGATCTTACTGGTCACTGGGAGCTATGTGGTAGAAGGCATTCTCAAAGATAGCCTGGCCCTGAGCCATGTAGGGTTTTAAAGGTAATAACCTTTAAATGATTTAATGTCCTTAGGGGAACTTTCTGACTCCAAGATTCAGTGGGTTGATACCTGTTTATGGCAAGCCTTAAATTCTTCTTTAATTTCCGAAAAGATTTAATCGCTAAGTAACAAGATAATTATAACAAGTCAATATACTTGCAATTAAGCTTCATTTACCATACATTACGGATGTCTCCATAACAATTAAGGACAGTAATGAGTGCTCGGCAGCGACTGGATTTTTCGCAGAGGAATTATGAGAACTTTTACACAGCTTCCAAAAAATGAACCTTCTGCATCAACATTTATTCCAGAGGCCGTTTACAGAATTTATTTTGCTGCCTGACATATTGACATCCTCACTTATAAAAGCAAAAGGTGGGGGGAAGAAAAATTGCCTCTTTTGTACAAATTCTGTCCTGGTGACAACTACAGCGATGCTGTCAAAATGTGTGCATTAGGTAATTGTGACATTTGTGCGATTATGTCATCGTGCGTGATTACAGCCCCAGATTGGCAGCGAAGATTTTTCTTTTAACCTCCAAAGAAGGAGGACGGGGGCGGGTGGGAAAAAAACTCCCATTCCGAAAAGATTTATCAATGGTTGGGGAGCCTTCACGATCGGAAGGAATGTGACTTATTGAGTCGAGCCCTTCCTTGCAGGCATCCGGCCACTTGCAAACCACAATTCATCTATCTTTTTTAAAAGTCATATTTGCATGATGCAGGCTTCGGAGAAAGGCTCGGATGATTTGGAAGGCCGTTAATTTTGTTTTATTAAATGTATGTCAGGGTTCCAAGTAGCACAGTGTTGTGGTCTGCCAGCAGCCTGCGGAACTGACAGTGGAGTTGGACAGTGAGGAGGCTGAGGAAGAACAGGGGCCAGTCCTGGAGGCTGGGGAAGGCCCGGATGAGGGCTCTGCGTCAGAGAGAGAGATGGGGCCAGGGTCATCTGGGAGTGATGTGCAAACTCCGGAGCCTCCAGAGGCTGACAGTAGAGAGGCAGAGGAACAGGAGGAGCCTGTTCCTAGTGCACGCATGAGAAGAGCTGCCAGAAGACAGGAGCAGATAAAGCAAAAAGGACGACTCGGGAGTAAGGCCAAGAGATGATGGCCCCTCCCATAAGGCTTAAAAGACCAGCAACGGCTCTTGGGCTCTTTGTTGGAAAACAATGTTGATAGCTTTGTTTCTTGTCTTGCTGCATTTATTTCTTGTCGGCGTCTTCTGCTTCTGAACTTTTGCCAAGAAAAGCCTTTGGCAGGTTGCCACAATAGACCAAGGTTGGTGATAAGGCTGAAGAATTGTGTTATGAAGAATTTGTTTTGAATTAGTTTGGACTACACTGAGAATGAGTTAATTCTCAGCTGTTCTAATAAAGTCTGTTTGTTTAGAACTGATTGCATCTGATAATATCTACTTGGGCCTGGGTCACAATACACACCCAACGGAATCAAAGCTCCAAGGCAAACAATTGGACTGGGAAGCAAACTTATAACCAATTATCTGTCAAGTGCCAGGGAAATCAGGATATTCAGGCCATTCAAATGAGTATAAAGATTTATTACAAACGTAAGCTCTCTACAAGAATCTGGCTAACTAACGGTCAAAGGAAATGAGTGGGAGATAAGAAAGAAATTCAAGGTAGGCTGGACTTAGATCTTGTGAGCAAGAAGGGACTCATGACTGATGACGTATTTGACCTCTCCCTCGGCCTCAGCCTGGTCATCTTCTACTGCACAACAGAGATGTTATATGTGCAATTAATGCTTGCTCGGAAGAGAAGATCCGGCTACATTTAATTAATTCCTCACAAAAGAATGAGAAAATTGCTGTCTTCATTGTTAAAACTAAGCTATTTTGTTTATTCAATTACTCAAGGTCAGGCATCTTTTATCAGAGACTGCAAATCATCGTCATCATGAAAGTATTTTTCAGTCTTCAGGGGCTCTAGGTAATTTTCAGCCTTTTCTTTCATTTTAAAATTGGTTTTCTCTCTATAAAGAAAAAAAAAGAAAAGAAAAGAAATGAAATTAGTTCATGAATGACTTGTGCTCCGGGAATATGGTTGCCTCCTCCTGGATTTTTCTAGCGATTTGCCAATTGTTCGGCATACTTAAAAACTGAATCAGAACACTGAGCAACAATAATAAAAAGATTAAAAAGACATGCAAAGTGAATTAAAGAAATAGATCAAAACCAGAAGAGCCACATTGAAGCACTTTAGCGCCTAATGTGAGAGAAAAGAAGCAAATTGTTTACTCTGTGTGTGTGTGTGTGTGTGTGTGTGTGTGTGTCTAGAGAAATCTCTCCAATCTGGTGCACATCTGATGCCCTCCAGGGGTATGGATGTCAGATCCCATAGTCCTCAGCCAGCTATTGGTTCTGGAAGCTACCATGTTGGGGAAGCTAAACCTCTCCATCAAATGGGAACAGAACACTGGACCTTCAAACCAAGCTGAGTGCCATAAACAACCCATGATCCATTCAACCATATATGTTGCAATACCTGGGCTGCTGGTTTTTCCGTGTAAGTGTTCTGCCCCAGCTCCGGATTTCTGAGGATATTGACACACACCAATGGTCCTTATCAAATTTATTAAGTAGCAAGAATAAACAAGACCGGCAAAGGTTGGCAACCAGCCCAGAAAACAAGATATGATAAACCAAAATACTCTGATCATAAATACGAGTTGTTTCCAGCAAGAATGCACTAGCTGCGTGTGACTTAAATAGGCGAAGAGTGTGGCCAATTATCCTCAAGCCCTACTCTTGAGTAGTCCTCCTCCTCCTGAGTAGCCACTCCTGCCTTTTGGCAGCCCTGCGTGCCCGAGCATTGAGGTAAGGCACCTCCACTTCGCTCTCTCCACTTGAAGGAGCCTCTGGGGGTTCTGAAGGCCCTGGCTGAGTCTCTGCCTCTGGCACCACATCTTCTTCAGCCTCCTCACTGTCCGATGTGAGCGCTGGCTGTGCAGACTGCTGGCGCGACACCACACCAGCCTCCTCTTCGTCGGGATCAGCCACGATCCGCACAGGCCGCTGGCAGGCCACAACAGTAAGCTAAAATTTCTGCATATTTGAAGGACCGTTCGAATGAAAGATATGTACTGGAATAGAGAAGATGGATTGACTATATACAAAACAAATACGGGGCTAAAAAGTTGCAAATAGCTTATGAGTGAAATATTCAGATGATTTCTTTTTTTTTTTCTTTTACTTTGATATCTTAGTATCTATGGCAGAGTTAAAGAATAAGGGGAAGTTAAGAGTTTATAGTTAGTTTGCTTATGTTAGATTATGTTTGTTAAATGCAATACCCTGTATTTTGCTCTGGAAAGTCGGAGTGGGGGAGGGAGAGGGGAAGGGGTGGGGGAAGGGGCGGAATTTGTTTGTAAAACATTTTAAAACTTTTCAATTTAAAAAAAAAACCAGTAAGTTTAAGCAGTGGTGGGATTCAGCCAGTTTGCACCACTTCGGGAGAACCGGTTGTTAACTTTCTGAGCAGTTTGGCAAACTGGTTGTTGGAAGAAATCATTAGGGCAGAGAACCGGTTGTTAAATTACTTGAATCCCACCAGTGAAATTAAACCTACCCTAACTAGTGTTAACCTAGGTACAAATCCTGCCAGTTAAGTTGATTTATGACTTAGCATGACTTATGCAGCTTTTCCACAATGGGTAAATGAGGTGATTTAAGTCAAGAACCTTGAGTGTACCCATAGCTGTGTGTATATTTATGAGTACCTGCGAATGTCTGAGTTTGTATATGTGGGAAATGGGTCAAGATCAATGTATCCTTCACATAGAAAATAGTAGAGTTGAAAGGGATCTTGGAACAGTGGTGAAATCCAAATTGTTTTACTACCAGTTCTGTGGGCGTGGCTTGGTGGGCGTGGCAGGAGAAGGATACTGCAAAATCCCCATTTCCACTGTACCCTGGGGCCAGCCAGAGGTGGTATTTGCCAGTTCTCGGAACTACTCAAAATTTCCGCTACCGGTTCTCTGAACTGCTCAAAATTTCTGCTACCGGTTCTCCAGAACCTGTCAGAACCTGCTGGATTTCACCCCTGCCTTGGAGATCTTCTAACCCAACCCCCTATTCAAGCAGAAGACCCTATGCTATTCCACAAATGGCTGCTATTCTTGAAAAACTCCATTAATGGAGCACCTACAACTTCTGAAGGCAAGCCGTAACAACCACAATTTCTGGAAGTAAGCTATTCCACTGATTAATTGTTCTCACTGTCAGGAAATTTCTCCTTAGTTCTAGGTTGGTTCTCTCCTTGATGAGTTTCCATCCATCGTTTCTTGTTCTGCCCTCAGGTGCTTTGGAGAATGACCCCCTCTTCTATGTGACAGCCCCTCAAATATTGGAAGATTGCTATCATGTCACCCTCTAGTCCTTCTCTTTATTGGAGTAAACATAGTTCCTGAAATTGCTCAATGTATGATTTAGCCTCCGGTCTCCATATCTTGGTTGCTCTTCTCTGCACTCTTTCTAGTGCCTCAATATCTTTTTTGTACCATGATGACCAAAACTGGATGCAATATTCCAAGTGTGGCCTCACCAGTGCGGTATAAAGGGGTACTGTCACTTCACTGGGAATGGACTTTAACAACTGGGAAACCTTGACCTCCGATCATTCAGCTTGGAGGCTAAAGACTCAGCATGGCCTTCTCCAATTCGAAGAGACACTTGTTTGGCAGGCCGAGCCAAGGAGGCAGTCCCGGAACCAGCGAAATCTGGGGGCTGGGCAGGGGACAGAATGTATCTGCCCTCAGCGTGGAAGGGATTGCCACTCTCGAATTGGCCTTTTTAGTCGCACTAGATGCTGTTTTAGGACCTCTTTCCAGAGCACGATACCATCGTCACTTGAGACTGAAGGATGCCAATGATGTCACTTCACATGATCTTGATACTATCCCTCTGTGGATGAAAACTAAAACTACATCAGTTTATGCCAGGGGTCGGCAACCTGCAGCTCTGGAGCCACATGTGGCTCTTTCATCCCTCTGCTGTGGTGCTGTCACCAGTTGACTCCACAATTGATAGGGCTTTCGGTTAGGATAGGTAGAGGAAAAAGGACGCTGCGTTAGGAGGAGGAACTGGACTTCTGGTCAGCTCCAGAATTGAATGGGGGAGGGGCCAGTTAGGACCTTTGTGGCTCTTTGAGTGTTTAAGGTTGCCGACACCTGGTATATACATACAGTAGATACACTGTATATCTCTTCTATTCTACATAAAAGGCATCTTCCTGTGTGACACAAGTGGGCCAACTCAGCTGCACCCTGTTTAGGTTTAATTTTTTTTAAAAAAAAAAAAAAACCTCTTCTTTCAAAACTATCAAAGTGAAATATTTTTTTTAAAAAAAATGGACAGAATTGGAGCATTGCTGTTTTATTCCTGATAATAATTTCCTTCCTTGATCCCCATATTCTTGGGGGGTGGCGGGGGAGCAGAGATTAAAGAAGGATTTTTAATCCTCCCCCCCTTCTCACCCCTTGGTGCCATCGGTGATATACGCATGATATGCTCGAGACACCTTGATAAAATAAAAGCAGAATACAGAAAGGTAAAAACACGGAATAAAATGAACATCCAGTTAAGTAAAATGGAAGTAGCTGTGCATGAACTCTGACCATTGTGGTTTATGAATCACATTAGGGTTTAGCATGATGTGCGAACACAATCGTTGCCTTATATATACACTGTATAGTCCAGATCACAAGAATGTAGAGGAGCACTCTGGTCTGGATCAGTTTGGTTTGCTAGATTTGCACTGTTTTGTTTTTTTTTTAAAGCGGAGGTAATCTCACAAACATGCATGATCTGGAACAGGAAAGGTAATTTGGTCATATAATTGCATGTGTGGCTTACACACTCCCAACATTTAGCATGCTAGATGGCCCGTCTACTAGCATTCTCTCTATTCTCTGGAGCCTCCGTGACTGCCTAGACATAGCTTGCCTTCAGAAGTTGTGGCTGCTCCATCACTGCAGGGTTTCAAAAAGAGACTGGATAGCCATTTGTCTGAAATGGTATAGGGCAGGGGTCCTTAAACTACAGCCCCCGGGCCGGATAGAGCTCGCTGAAGCCATTAATCCAGCCCATGTAGGACCACAAGGCTGCCCTGCCCACATTGCCCCACCTACCTGCCGGCCCCCACCTGCTTTCTGGAGGTCTAGGAGGCCAAAAATGGGATGCGTGGAGACCCCAGGAGGCCAAAAAGGGGCTCATTTTTGGCCTCCCCAGCCAAGAGAGAGAGAAAGAGGGAGGGAGTGTCAGGTATAAATGCCCTACCCGTGCCAGGGACCAGCTATAGCTCAGCAGTGCAAGGGTTAACCCAGACACCCACCTGGCCAGCTCCTCCCATAGGCCCCTCCTTACCTGAATCCCCGCCCACAGGTACAAAAGGTGGGCACACTCCTCCATGTTGCTCAGATCCTAATGTAACCAAGTGATGATGTGATGAACCTGCAAATAAAAGGAGAGATATTTTACTTGAAGTCTCAAGTCTCTTTATTGGGCCTGATCCACCAATCCTTGTAACAAAATGGTAGCAGAGGATGGTTGGTAAGGCCCAGAGATCCCAAGACACAAGACAAGGACCCGTACCTACCTGCAGAATGGCGACACCCCCGAAGCAACGGGAAAGCAACCCATCGGACTCGCCAGGGAAGGCAGGAACCTCAACCCCCCCCAAAGCCTCCGCGACGGAAGAAAGGGGGGAGATCGAGAAAGGGAAAAGAGCCCACCACGACCAAGAAGAAGAGAAGCTACGACTCGACGTCCTGCAGCTGTTGAAAGAGCGAGCCGGCGACAAGAACCTACTTGCCGACCTGCGGAGCTTCATAATCGACCGCGAGGTGGCAAGGAGCGAAGAAGGCTCGGACTCCGAACTCGAGGAGCTGGACTCGGTGAGTGGATCGCCCAAAAGGGCACTCCCAACGGCCACCGAGCCCCAAAGCCCCGCTCTAAATTTGAAACGGCGGCCATCTTTGTCCACATGGTCGGACAAGATGGCCGACCCCCAACCAATCAACAAACAGAATTCAAAATGGCCGGCACGCGAAAAATGCCGGACCATGAGCCATGATGAAAGTGACCGGGGAGAGGGGACTGAATCCGACTCCGACCCCTGGTACACCCCCAGCGAGCGGCAAGTGGATAGGGCCATGAAGACCCTTGCTGCCGCCTTCGGCCCAGGCCTCAAAATCACTAAAGAGAAGCCGGAGAGGCCAAAACAAAAGGGAAAACGAGGAGAGGGGCAACGAAGCACCCACCCGAGAGCCACCGACGCCCGCGACAGCTCGCCAGCCCACCTTCGCACCCCAGGGACACCGCGCCTCCGATCGCCTAGGCCGCACACCCCGGACCGCATGGATTGGGGCAGCTACTTACAGCCACCGCCGGAGCCCCAGCACCGCCAGGATCTTCATTCGGGAGAAGCAGCTGCTGGACGACGCCTTCTGGAGCACACCTGGACCCCCAAGGCCGAAGCCGAGGCCTACCTGACCGGCAGAGACCTCTACAGCGGAGCCGCAATGAACAGGTCCTTCCACAGCGACGGCGGAGCTGAAATGGACTTCGCGCATGCGCTCTTCCGCCTAGAGGAAGAAAAAAGAAAAAAATTACAAAGCGGGACTTTTAAACTACCGGCAAGCGTTCCCATGCCTTACTGCTGCTATAGGCACATAAGGAACCATGGACAACAGCCAGCAGTAAGTAATTTTACTAATAGTGCTGGGAACTTACCTGTTGACTTTCCCAAGTTGAGAATGGATGGGGGCAATATCCTAGAGTGGTCACAGCAACTCCAAGTGGTATTCCTAAAAGAGAATATGTCTCATTTTATTAATGATCCCCCAGAGAGACCATGGTCTTTAGAGCTGGATTGCATGCACCACAGGGCATTCTACCTTTTAGTTGCAAGCATATCACCCACTATTTACCACTGTATTGGACATAACCTCACTGTATCAGAAATTATAGGAAAAATGTTTGGGTTATTTTACAGTGAGAGTGTGTCCACCACCACCCAAATCTCCAAAGACTTCTTTTCTGCCAGACTTAAGCCAGGAACACCCATGAGTGAGCACCTAGTGTCCTTAAGCGGTACCAGGGCAGAGCTACACCTCAGGGGAGAGGTTATTTCCGACCAGATTATGAAGAGCGTAATAATTAACTCTTTAGATCACTCATGGAATAACTTCTTGACACACTTAGATACCGTTAGCCTGGGAATGCTATCCGTGGAGAAGCTATCCAATAAGCTGATCGCGGAAGATAATCTGAGAAGGAGCCGCCCCGGCCCTCCCAGAGAACATAAGAGTGAGAAGAGAGTAGTCTTCCAAGAGAGACAACACAACATGCCAGAATGTTATATCTGCGGGTCAAGGGGACACATCAAAAGGGACTGCCCCAAGAACTATAGGGAGAGAGGCAGACCAGAGCACAGGCACAGACAAACGGAAAGGCACACATCGGAAGAAAGGTATAGGCGCAGGGACTCACCCAACCCCAGGGACAGGAGGGGGAACAGAGACAGCTCACGCGACAGCAGGACAGGGTCCTTATACGGGATAGGTGAGCGCACACACATCACATACCAAGACAAAGACACCAGCTCATGGCTCCTGGACTCGGGAGCCTCCAACCACACCACCTACAATCAGAAGCTACTCTCATCATTCAAGAAGGAGGACTTTTCGATCAAAGTCGCAGATCAAAATCAGGTTAGGGTGACAGGCAAAGGGACAGTTACATTGCCAGGCTTGGGAAAAATAGAGGGGGTGCTGCTAGTCCCGGGGATACCCCACAACATCCTAGCCGCAGTAAAACTTAGCAAGGAATCAGGGGCTGAGGTGACCTTTACAAATGGTTATGTCAAAGTTAGCAAGAATGGGGAAGATATAGGGAGAGTAACCGTCAACCAAGGGTTACCATACATAACTTTCCATGAGGATGACACCCACAGCGTGTGCACCAGTTCAGAGGACACAGAGGGCACCGATCAGGGCAGGACTGAGGGAGAACAGGTAGATGGGAGAGAGGTAGATAGCGATGGCGACACGACACAAGAAACACGACACAACAGACACACCCAAAAGGGGCCCTCAATAGGCAAACCCATGCATGACGACTGTGCTCATCTGCTACACCGGAAGCTAGGGCACGCCAGCTTCCCCGTGGTCCAGAAAATGGCCAATTGTACCGAGGGTGTCAAAATAAAGAACTGCGAAAACTACCTCGAGTGCTCGGTGTGCAAATGTTCAAAATTAAAGGTAAAACCCAGGCCCAAGAAGTCGTTACGCGCCGCCAAACAAATATTCGACCTAGTTCACATGGACCTGGTAGGGCCCCTAAGGCCATCCATAAATTACAAGAAAAGATACTTTCTCACCATAGTAGATGACTTTAGCCGATATGGCTTCGTCTATACTTTAAGGAAAAAGGATGAGGTCTTCCAGAAATTCAAAAAGTTTTACAAAAGAGTAGAAACACAAAACAACACACAGATCAAGCAAATCATGACTGACAGAGGATCTGAGTTTCTATCTAAGGACTTCTCCCATTGGCTCAGATCCAAAGGCGTGATTCACTTTACATCGTCCCCGTTTTCCGCCTTTCAGAACGGGGTCGCAGAACGGCGCAACTCCACGCTCCAGACGATGGTCAGGTGCGCCTTAGAGGACGCGGGCATTGGCCAGCACTTCTGGTCTGAAGCCCTGGTCTATTCCAACTACACTCTCAACAGAACATGGTCCAGTGTGATAGACAAAACACCATACGAGCTCATGTATAACAAAAAGCCACAGATAGCACACTTACATGTGTTCGGCGTGACCGCTGATGTCCACATACCCAAACAGTTACGCAAAAAAGGGGACAAGGTATCCAGAAGACTGAGGTTTATGGGATACGAGCCAGGAACCAAGGGCTTCAGGTTTGTGGATAGCAATAATAGATTCGTGATATCTAGGACAGCGACTTTCCATGAGCAGGCCAACTGGTCCAGAATACACTTAAACGAGGTACTCACCAAGCGAGAGGATAGTCCAATTGAGCAAGCTCAAGACGAAAGCGAGGCAGTGGATAGACGGGAAGGGGATAGGCCCAGGCCCAACCTCCAAGGCATCAAGGTTGAGGGATGGAAGGAGAATCACCCCAAGATAAGTGTAGACTCACTGACCCAAAGAGAGGCCAGACATCTGCATGACACTGAGCAGACGGTAGGCAGACCGGTCAGGTCTACCAGAAACCAATTGCCAAGAAGACTAAATGATTACGTGATGCACGTGCACACGAATCACGTCACACCCAACTCCTACGAAGAGGTATTGAGACTACCCCAGGAAGAGAGGGCAAAGTGGGAGTTAGCCATGGCCAAAGAGCTGGACAGCCTGAGGAAGCTAGAGGTCTACACCCCAACCAAAGTCCCAGAGGGCAAGAACACAATAGGCACCCGATGGATCTTTAAGATCAAAAACTTAGAGGGTGGGCAAAGCCTATACAAAGCAAGATTAGTTGCCCAGGGGTTTGCTCAAAGGTTCCCGGAGGACTACACTGACACCTACTCGCCCACCGTAAGGACAGAGAGTGTAAAAAGCGCCTTGGTCATCGCATCTCTGCTAGGACTGGAGGTGCACCAGTTTGATGTACAGACTGCCTACTTGCATGCCAATCTAGATAAAGAGATATACATCAGAGCGCCTCACAGCAAAGAAACCAACAGGGGGGACACCTGGTTACTCCACAAGAGCCTATACGGACTGAAGCAATCGGGCAAGCGCTGGTACGAATGCTTGGTAGAGGCACTGAAGTCTATGGGGTTCACGGCGACCATAGCTGACAACTGCTTCTTCACCAGGAAGGAGGGGGACTCGCCAGAATACATCCTGGTTTACGTGGATGACATACTATATATCAGCAAGCACGAAGAGAACCGCGACACCTTCGCCAGCAGACTGAGCGAGCACTTCACCCTAAAATACCTCGGAAAGATAAACCGGTACCTGGGGGTGCAAGTCAACCAAACACCAAAAGGTTTCCAGCTGTCACAGAAAGAGAAAATAGAAGAGTTACTCCATAAGTGCAACATGGCAGACGCCAAGGGGTGTGATTCGCCCATGCAGACGGACTTCCTGAGAAACATGCATGATGAATCACCCGGATTTGAAGACAACACGCTGTACAGGTCAGTCATAGGCTCTCTCCTGTATATCGCTAACTGGACAAGACCGGACATTGCTCTATCAGTTAATTTATTGTCCAGACACGTGAGCAAACCCACCACATACCACTGGGACGCGGTGAAAAGGGTGCTAAGATACCTGAAACAAAGTGCCAATGCATGCCTAACCCTAGAGCCTGAAAAATCCAACGAACCCATCCTCTCCTGCTACGCCGATGCTGACTGGGCCGGAGACACCAAATGCCGGAAGAGCACGTCTGGATACATATTCTCCTTAAATAACAGTCCGGTGCATTGGTATACAGGCAAGCAAATCTTGGTGGCAACCTCGACTACCGAAGCTGAATACATATGCCTCTCCAAGGCCGCCAACAACCTCATCTGGTTCGATGACCTACTGGCCAGCGTGTGGAAAGAACCAGCTTACCCAATAAATGTTTACGAGGATAACAAGGCCGCTATAGAAATATCCATGTCCGACGCTGTAGGGCAAAGGTCAAGGCACATAGATATAAAGTATAAGCATGTGAGACAGCTCTCCAGAATCGGTTTCATAAAGGCCATACACTGCGATACAGAAGAACAGACTGCAGACATACTCACAAAACCTCTGCAGGGCAAACAACACTCACACTTAGTTTCCAAGCTCAACATTCGCCACAGGGTACCAACCAGTCAGTCAGGCCTACAGACACAGGTCAGGCATTTAGAGGGGGATTTGTCAGGTATAAATGCCCTACCCGTGCCAGGGACCAGCTATAGCTCAGCAGTGCAAGGGTTAACCCAGACACCCACCTGGCCAGCTCCTCCCATAGGCCCCTCCTTACCTGAATCCCCGCCCACAGGTACAAAAGGTGGGCACACTCCTCCATGTTGCTCAGATCCTAATGTAATCAAGTGATGATGTGATGAACCTGCAAATAAAAGGAGAGATATTTTACTTGAAGTCTCAAGTCTCTTTATTGGGCCTGATCCACCAATCCTTGTAACAGGGAGGGAGAGAGAGAGAGAGAGAGAGAGAGAGAGACATACACACATACCCCAAGGCAGCCACATCCTTTCACTAACCTGCTTTCCACCCCCAGGAGCATAACAAATTAAAATTCAATTTGTGTGTATTGTTTAATGGATTGCTAAATTGGCCACGCCCACCCAGTCACATGACCAGTGGTGGGTTGCCCCCGGTTCGGACCGGTTCACAAGAACCAGTAGTAAAACCGGTGGGAGGCTCCACCCACTGACCTGGACATCATCATAGGTGAACTGCGTATGCGGGCGCGATGTGAACTGGTAGTAAAGGTAAGTAGAACTCACCCCTGCACATGACCACCTAGCCATGCCCACCCAGCAGGTGTGGCCCCCCCAACAGTCTGCGGGACCGTGAATTGGCCCCCTGTTTAAAAGTTTTGAGGACCCCTGGGATAGGGTCTCCTGCTCGAGCAGGGGTTTGGACTGGAAGACCTCCAAGGTCCCTTCCAACTCTGTTATTCTATGTTCTAATTTCAACTGGAAAAGTTCCCTGGGAGGAAATTTCTCTTGAGGAAGAAACTGAGGAAGAGACCAAATTCTACTGAGATTCGAGAGCAGTATTAGAAGCTGCAGATTTCTGGAGAGAAGATGGAGCTGGAAGATGGAGTCGGATGAAAGGGAGGACTTGAGCTCAAAGAGATATTTATTTATTTATTTGTTTGCTTGTTTATTTATTTATTTATTATTTACATTTTTATACCACCCTTCTCCCAAGGGACTCAGGGCGGTGCACAGCCATACTAAAACGTGTATCTATAAAAAACAGTTTAAAACATATTAAATGATTTGGCCCTATATTTAAAAACTAAAACACCCATTAAAATCTGTTCTTAAGCCAGCCCAGCCTGTTGAAACAGTAGAGTCTTAAGGGCACGGCGAAAGGTACGTAGGTCAGGGATCATACGAATCTCTGGGGGCAGTTCATTCCAGAGTGCGGGTGCCCCCACAGAGAAGGCTCTCCCCCTGGGGGTCGCCAGTCGACATTGTTTGACCGACGGCAACCTGAGGAGTCCCTCTCTGTGGGAGCATATTGGCCGGTGGGAGGCTATCGGTGACAGAAGACGATCTCGTAAGTACCCAGGTTATAAGCCATGGAGCGCTTTAAAGATGGTGACAAGCACCTTGAATCGCACCCGGAAGACCACCAGAAGCCAGTGCAGCTCGCGCAGGAGCGGTGTTACATGGGTGCACCGTGTCGCTCCCATAATCACCCGTGTGGCCGCATTCTGGACCAGGGGTGCAGAATTAGGATGCAGAATCCTAATTCAGGGGTCTCCAACCTTGGTAACTTTAAGCCTGGCGGACTTCAACTCCCAGAATTCCCCAGCCAGCTTTGAAGTCCTCCAGGCTTAAAGTTGCCAAGGTTGGGGACCCCTGTCCTAATTCATTATGTGTAAACGCAATCCCAACTCTGCCCAGGAGAATTCCACCAACGTTCTCATCTCCTTTGAATGCATTTCCAAAGCCAATTCTCTTTCATCCGATGGATTGAGAACTGGTATAAGGAAAAAGGCACATTTCCATTATTAAAGGCCCTATAATGAATTATTCTTTTAGTTTGCCCTTCGGTCTTTAATTGAGCGAGGCATTATGTGGTCTGGATTTAAAGACAAGCGTTCTCTTTACATAGAAGCTACTGTGCCTGATACTTTGCCTGTTTGCTCACGGTGCCTTGGATGTGGTGCTGGAACTGCAGATTCTTCTGAAAGACATCTGTCCTTTCAGGAACCAGATCAGTGGCAAGTCCCTTTCGGCTCCTTGGTTATAGAACTGCCTTGCCATTGTTTGAACTGTAACTATGCAACAGAGCATAATAAAGAGGCAGGGGGTACTTTCTCCCTCAGTATTGATTAAATTCCTAAAGCAAAGAGCTATCGTATTGTTAAGAAAAAATGTGTTCTCCTCGGAAAATAGGTAAGGACTCCTGCTCAGATCAAGATGTTCCTTTAGCTATGTCTTCCAGAGAAGTTTGATTCCACCTGATTCCGTTGAGATAATGCCAGTATTTGCAAACACCTGCTTCAATTTGTGATTGTTGTTAGTTGCAAAGTCGTGTCCGACCCATCGCGACCCCATGGGCAACGTTCCTCCAGGCTTTCTTGTCCTCTACCATCCTCTGGAGTCTTTTTAAGCTCACGCCGACTGCTTCAGTGACTCCATCCCAGCCACCTCGTTCTCTGCCGTCTCCTTCTTCTTTTGCCCTCAATCGTTCCCAGCATTAGGCTCTTCTCCAGGGAGTTCTTCCTTCTCATTAGGTGGCCAAAGTATTTGAGTCTCATCTTCAGCATCTGGCCTTCTAAAGAGCAGTCAGGGTGATCTCCTCTAGAACTGACTGTTTGGATCACCTTGCAGTCCAAGGAGTCTTCTTCAGCACCAGAGTTCAAAGGCCTCAATTCTTTGGCGCTCAGCCTTTCTTATGGTCCACCTTTCACAGCCATACATTGCAACTGGGAAAACCATAGCTGTTTTCAATAAAACCCATTTCAGTAGACCCCCCCCCCCCCTTTTCCAGCTGCTATCATTGTCCATCAGGAATGTTGGATTGCAATTTTAGAAGGTGATGGGCATCACAGGTGGATGTTCATGCTATGGTTTTACAAATGCAAAAGGAGGTGGCTTAATCCTGTCACCTTCACATATCAACATAAGTCCTCCTTTAGTTGAATTTATCTTCTTTTTTTTTTACTATTGAGAATTGTTCACTGCTCCATAGTGAGGAAGAATCATGAATCTTCCTCTAAAGAAGTGAAGGGAATGTGAATAATTGTACTTATTTTATGCTGGACCAAACCCTTGCTCTAAAACTATATATTTTATGTTTTATGTTTAAAAAAAAAATTGGAAAAAAAAATACATGAGGACTCATTCTTGATGCCTCCGTGCAATTAGCATTTTGATCTAACTATGTCAAATTCTTCAAAGCCGCCAGGATCAGGAAACCAAATAAATAAATGAATCTGAATTTCTTGGAGCCTGGAAGTTTGCCAAAGCAATGCATATCTTTTAAAGTGGAATCTCTTGCATCTTCTGTCAATGCTCTCCCTTCCCTTGGACTAAGGAATCTTTTCTGTGTACAGTTCTTCTCACTTTTGTACAGGTCTTAATCTCCTCCTCTACATTCCTAGTGCCTATTAATCCATCACAGACTGAAGACAGGCAGAAAAAAAGGAAATGGAGAAAACGGGATCCTAACAGAGAAGGTGCAACGTTAAGAAAGGGTAGATTCAAATGGAAGGCAATTCATGGTCCATTGATTCCATGCAATTGAATATTTGTAGCTCAGAGTTGAATTGTGGGGTCTCTGGTGCTGTTGTGGCCTACCAGCGGCCAGCAGAGCTGGCAGCGGATTTGGACAGTGAGGAGGTTGGGGAAGAACATGGGCCAGTCCTGGAGTCTGGGGAAGGCTCTGATGAGGGCTCTGCGTCGGAGGCAGAGAGGGGGACAGGACTGGATGCCAGTTATCAGCTGCCTTTGGAGTCAGACATCAGTGAGGCAAAGGAACAGCTGGAGCCTGTTCCCAGTGTGCACAGAGTTGCCAGACGAAGGGAACAGCTAAAGAACAAGGGTCGACTCGGGAGTAAGGCCACAGGTGGATGGTGAATGGCCCCTCCCAGAGGGAATAAAAGAGGAGTGAAAGGGGAGTGGAGTTTGCAGGAGACAATTAGTTCGCCTAATTGGTTTGTGACTCTCCGAGACTCCTTGCCAAGTTTTGAAGATATTTGGCCTGGCAGTTCTCCAAGACAGATAAGGTCTGTGACTGTAAATTCTCTCTTGAAAGACTTTGCTGAGTGTGAATGAGAGAAATTCACAGTAACTGAGTAAAAAGCGATTTTTGTCAGGATAAGGAGTCTACTTTGTGGTTTGGGAACGCCTACATCAGGACAGGTGCCCTCTGAGCTTAGTGCTTTCCTTGCAGACATTTCATTGCTGAATTATATAACTAGGTGTACCTAACAGAGTAATAGAATAACAGAGTTGGAAGGGACCTGGGAGATCTTCTAGTCCAACCCCTGTATCAAGCAGGAGTCCTTATATCCTTTCAGACAAGTGGCTTTCCAGTCTCTTCTTATTGATCCTGGATATCAAATCTCCTCCTCTTTTCTGCAGGAAGCAAGGAAACAGTTACAAATATTTATATTATCTGCTAATAGGAAACAAGGGGGAGAAAGAGCTCCTGAAAACAACTTCTAATTTAGGCCAATTTAATTCCATGCCGACACAGTTTTAGTGGCATTTGCTTAATGGTGTTTCCCCCATCACATTAGATCAGTGTTTCTCAACCTTGGAAGCTTGAAGATGGATGGACTTCAACTCTCAGAATCCCCCAGCCAGCAGCGCTGGCTGGGGGATTCTGGGAGTTGAAGTCCACCCATCTTCAAGCTACCAAGGTTGAGAAACACTGCATTAGATACATGGTTTTAGAAAGGCAAGTAGCTAATATAGAGGTCCTTGTGTTTCACACACATACAAAGGCCTTCTTACACACACACACACACACACACACACAAACAAACAATTTTCTGAGCAACAATCACATTGCTGATCTTTATTATTCCTTTTCCCCCTGGCAATATCCAGATGTAAAGGGCCAAAGGTGGAACCTGCAGATCCCACAGGACAGTTCAGTTTTCCATCACCTTCGCGTCTTTGACTGGTGTGTACCGTCCTAAGCAGCAGTGGGATTCAAAAATTTTAGCAAGGGGTTCTCTGCCTGGTTGCTGGGTGGGCATGGCCGTGGTGGGTGTGGCCTAGTCAGCCTCCTGCATCACACTGTTGGGTGGGGGAGTTTTTGCCCTCCCCAGGCTCCAGAGGCTTTTTTCAAGCCTCCGGGAGGGCAAAAAACAGCTTCCCCAGACTCCGGAGGCCCTCTGGAGGCCGGAAATGGGCCCAAACTTCCGGCAGGCCTGTTTTCCGCCCTCCCCAAGCCTCCACACATGCCCTGCACTTACCTGCATCCATAACGGGGGGACTCCTGATAGGGGTGGGCGAGGCCAGCCACAAGTGGGATTTGGGAGTTCTCCAAACTGCACCGAATCTTAGCTAGAGGTTCTCCCGAACCCCTGCGAACCCCCAGCAGCCCACCCCTGATCCTAAGTGAGTAACTGACCCTTTTCTTCCTTTCTCCAGCTTTCTCCACCACCACCTCTCAACCACCTCCCCCCCTCCCACCTTTACACACCATCTTTCTCGACAATTCCTTCCTGAGAAAAAGAGAAATAACACCTTCTCCTCTTTGCAGAGGAGAAACAAATGCTTTTCAAAGCAGCGAGAAAAAAAATCTTCCCGAAGGCATTCAATGAAAGGGAGATACACACACACACGCGTGCACAAATAGACAAGTCTCAAAATGTTACTGGAAAAAAAAGGGGGATGGCGTGGGGAGGAAGGAAGGGATCTAGAATTAAACAGCAACTGTTCTATCTGGGAAGGTTTCCCTTCCTTTAAAAAAAACGAACGGTAATTTTGGGGTTTTGTGTGGGCTTCTGGAATCTTGCCAGCAATATACATTTAGCACACATTTGTTTTTTGTTTTTGTTTTTCCCGGCCTCTGTCTTCTTTTTTCAGTTTTGCCAATCATTAATCACACTGAGAGCTGCAGGGATTGTGCTGTGGTCACTGCTGTTTTATATTCCCACATTCTCTGTGTGTGCCGTTGAATGAATCGTGAGTGTTGGCAGTTAGTCTACAGAGCTTTATTTATTTATTTATTTATTTATTTATTTATTTATTTATTATTTATTTATTTATTGGTTCGATTTATATGCCGCCCTTCTCCGGAGACTCAGGGCGGCTTACAATGCGTTAAGCAATAGCCTTCATACTTTTCTATATACCTGCTTAGTAGGGCTTTCGCCCCCCACCCCCAAGCGGTGTTCTTTTTTATACAAAGTCAGTTTATTACCCCCACAACCTGGGTCCTCATTTTACCTACCTCGGAAGGATGGAAGGCTGAGTCAACCTTGAGCCTGGTGAGATTTGAACTCGCAGTAATTGAAGGTAGCTGGCAGCTAAGTGCTACTTAACAGCACTTTAGTCTGCTGCGCCACCAAGGCTCTTTTTAAGCCCTATAGATTTCTTAGCAAGATTTTGGAAGTACCCCATTTACAGATTAACAGACTTGGAAGGGACCTTGTAGGTCATCTGGTCCACCCCTTCACCCAACCCAAGCAGGAGACCCTATGCCTTTTCTGACAGATGGCAGTCCAGTCTCTTCTTAAAATCCTCCAGTGATGAAGCTCCCACAATTTCTAAAGGCAACTTGTGTTCCATTGGTTGATTGCTCTCATTGTCAGGAAATTCCTCCTTATTTCCAGGTTGAATCTCTCCTTGATCAGTTACCATCCATTATTCCTTGTCTGACCTTTGGGTGCCTTGGAAAATAGCTTGTCCCCCTCCTCTCTGTGGCAACGCCTCAAATATTGGAAGACTGCTCTCCTGTCTCCCCTGGTCCTTCTCTTCACTAGACTAGCCAGTTCCTGTAACCGTTCTTCATATGTTTTAGTCCCCAGTCCCCTAATCATCCTGGTAGCTCTTCTCTGCACTCTTTCTAGAGTCTCAACATCTTTTTTATAGTGTGGTGACCAAAATTGGATGAAGTATTCTAGGTGTGGTCCGCAAAGGTGCTTTTTTTTTCCCAAAAGGCAACTGGACATTGTCTTTCCTTGAAGACATTTCGCTTCTCATCCAAGAACTGAACTGAGTCAGAACTAAAGAAGCTTCTTGGATGAGAAGCGAAACGTCTTCAAGGAAAAACAAAGGAAGTCCAGTTGCCTCTTGAAAAAAAGCACCTTTGGGACAACTATGACCTGGATGACTAAGAATCTCCACAGACATTTTTGGAAGCAATTTGTCCTTGCCTTCTTGGGGTAGAGAGAGTGGCCAGATCTCTTTGTATAAGGCAGGATCAGAACTCATGACCTGATGAGTGTCTAGCCTGATGCTTTAACCACTACACCAAACTGACTGATCTTTTGCTGAGTGCACAATCCAAATTAAAATGGTCTTAACAGAGGACTGTGCAGCCTCCTCTAGCAATAGCGCTTAGACTTATATACCGCTTCACAGTGCTTTACGGCCCTCTCTAAGCAGTTTACAGAGTCAGCCTCTTGCCCCCAGCAATCTGGCTCCTCATTTTACCCACCTCGGAAGGATGGAAGGCTGAGTCCACCTTGACGTGGTCAGAATCGAACTCCTGGCAGTCGGCAGAGTTAGCCTGCAATACTGTGTCCTAACCACTGCGCCACCATGGCTCAAGCTTATGGGCAACACCGAAATAAGAAACATGTGAAAATAAGTGATATGGAATCATATCGGTGGGCAATTTTGGAATTGTAGCTCCAGCAGATCTGGTTGGAGAAGGATACTTTGAAGGTATTTATTAAGACCTCTTCTGTAAACACCAAAGGTCTGGATTTTGTTACTGCTGAAAGCTAAGAGGCTTTGGATGACTCTTGACGCTTGCTGAGGTTTGAAAACTAAGCTACTGTGATTGCTTTTTCTTTTCTTTTTTCTTTTTTGTCTTTCCAAGTTTTTTATTTTATATTATTTATACATATCAATCAGTGGTGGGTTCCTCCTGGTTCGGCCCGGTTCTCCCGAGCCGGTAGCGGTGACGATATGATGTCACCGAACCGGTTCTGCCCTCCCGCCCCCCCACCCCTGCGTTATTCTTACCTTTTATTTGGCCTCACCCCAAATCTATTGCTGCCTCCTGAGTCCCAGCTGATGGATAGAGGGAAAAAAAACTGTTTAAACTCTTGCCGCGGGGCTTCAAAAGGCCGCCCTACAGCTGATCAGTGTTAAAAGAAAACAAATGAGTAGACCGGTGTCTGCAAAAATACATGAGTAGATCAGTGCCTGCAAAAATAAATGGGTAGACCGGTGCAGCTCTGCAAGCAGTTAAAAGCCTGATAGACCAGTACCTCTGGTAATCCTAAATAATTGTCACATGACCATCAAGCCACACCCACAAAATAAGCCACGCCCAAAGAACCGGTAGTAAAAATTTTTAGAACCCACCCCTGATATCAATGTGTGAATAGTGTGATACCTGAGTATCATACATTTTGATACAAATGGACATAATATTATTATTCATAGTTATTACATTTCACTTTCATTGTTTCATATTGTTTAAACATACCTAATACTAGGTAAAGGTAAAGGTTCCCATCGCACATACGTGCTAGTCATTCCTGACTCTAAGGGGCGGTACTCATCTCTGTTTCTAAGGCGAAGAGCCAGCGCTGTTTGATGACGATTCCATGAGTCATGTGGCCGGCATGACTAAAGGCCAAAGATGCACAGAACGCTGTTCCCTTCCCACCAAAGGGGGTTCCTATTTTTCTACTTGCATTTTTTACGTGCTTTCGAACTGCTAGGTTGGCAGAAGCTGGGACAAATAACGGGAGCTCACCCCGTTACGCGGCACTAGGGATTCGAACCGCTGAACTGCCGACCTTTCGATCGACAAGCTCAGTGTCTTAGCCACTGAGCCACCACATCCCATTCATACCTAATACTGCCCTTCAATTTCTAGACCTCCCTCTTATTATTACATATATCTTGTTATATTAATATGTATAAACTATTATTCCCCTCTTATTTCTATCTCTATTTTAACTTTTTTTCCCATGTTACCATAATATTTTTCTTAAAAAAACATTTCTTTTCTATCTTTCATCTTTCACCTGCTTTGTTATTCATAGTTCCCTTATTTAGCTCTTCACATCTATTTATATTAACGTTTCATCATTCATTCTATCATTGTTCAGTGTTTCAGCATACACTTCTAGTACCAATCACAATCATTTAAACATACAGAGTAAATCTATTCATGTTTTTTCCAACCATCCAGTCCGTGTGATTCTACTATTAATATATTGCATTACATGTGATTGCTTTTTCTTGTTCCTAAACTCTTCTAGATTTTTTTTTTAAAAAAAGCCTTTGTTTGGACTGATGGAGGTGTAGAGTTAGAAAAGCCAACTTTTCTGCCACAAAGAAGAGGGAGTCAAGCTATTCTCCAAAGCACCTGAGGGCAGAACAAAAAGCAATGGGTGGAAACTAGTCAAGAAGAGAAGCAACTTAGAACTAAGGAGAAATTTCCTGACACTTAGAACAATAAATCAGTGGAACAACTTGCCTCCAGAAGTTGTGAATGCTCCAATGCTGGAAATTTTTAAGAAGATGTTGGATAACCATTTGCCTGAAGTAGTGTAGGGTTTCCTGCCTGGGCAGGGGGTTGGACTAGAAGACCTCCAAGGTCCCTTCCAACTCTGTTATTCTATTCTGTTCTATTCTATTCTATTCTATTCTATTCTATTCTATTCTATTCTATTCTATTCTATTCTATTCTATTCTATTCTATTCTATTCTATTCTATTCTATAAGGATCTTAATGACCAAACCACAGCCTCTTTGTGATAAAGGGTTTCCCACGTTCATGGAAATCCTCACAAATTGTTCATTCTCCTTTCAGTGGGACATTTTCAGGATATCTGATGCATCTTCCCTCTGGCTTTCTGTTTTTCTCTCTCTGTTTCTTAACACTGAAAATCCGAAACGGGAGCACAGAGCCCTTCCAAGTGAAAGAACAAAAGCATAACAAAACGTGTGATTTTCCATAGCACCTATCATCTCTCTCTCTCTCTCTCTCTTTTTTTTTTTTTTTGAATAAAAAAGAAAAAGTGAGATTATCTCAGCATACATTCACCTTTCCTTTGCAGATCGGAGACCTCGAAGCTCCGTGTTTTTTAAAAAATGTGCCCGTTTGCCCTTTTCCGTCTCTTAAAGGTTAAAACGCGCGCAAAATAGCACCAATAATTTTTTTTAAAAAAAAATCAGAGTAAATTTTTTAAAAGCTTCACAGAAATTCTCTTAAAAGGCCATCGAGTATACCCAGTCCAGGGCAGACAAAGAGGCTGGGGATGTAATGGCAAAATAACTCAGCCACAAGATTCTGCAGGATTTAATCCCTTACTAATAACAAGGGGGGGATGCGGTGGCTCAGTGGCTAAGACTCTGAGCTTGTCGATCAGAAAGGTCAGCAGTTCAGCAGTTCGAATCCCCAGTGCCGCGTAACAGAGTGAGCTCCCATTACTCATCCCAGCTTCTGCCAACCTAGCAGTCTGAAAGCATGTAAAAAATGCAAGTAGAAAAATCGGGACCACCTTTGGTGGGAAGGTAACACAGCATTCCATGCACCTTTAGTGTTGAGTCATGCCGGCCACATGACCACGGAGACATTTTCGGACAGTGCTGGCTCTTTGGCTTTGAAACGGAGATGAGCTGCCCCCTAGAGTCGGGAACAACTAACGCATATGTGCGAGGGGAACCTTTACCTTTACCTTAATAACAAGAAGAGAAACAAGGCATTTCTCTCCATAGCTGAAGGTCCAAATGATCCAGTAAACAAAATTACCGGATAGCCAAAGAATAGCCCAAAAAATAATAATTCCCATCTTCAACTCACATAAGGATTTAACTGTGTTGATGGTTCTCATTTCCCTCCAAAGGGAATATTTGAAGGGATTGTTCCCTTCAAATATTTCCTTGTTAGAATTTCATCCGTTTTATCAGCAATTCATTTCTTTCCTTAACTGTTCCTCCCCTCCTACTGTTTATGATAATTGAATAATGCTATAAAAGATAATGATGGCCTCAAATCCAGCTTGGTTCCTGGGGATTTCACAAGCTGTGGAGTTTTCCTTGCAAAAACACAGACGGGATTGGCCACTGTATGCTTTCCCATATTTCCCCCCCACACCCCCGACCATTTCCTGGAATTGTGACAATCCAGGGATTCTTGATGGTCTCCCATTCACATACTAACCAGGGTTGACCCTGCTTGGATTCAGAACTTGGATAAGGTTAAAGGTACCGCCTGCTAAGACTAATTGTGCTAATTTGAGACACCAGCGAACATGGGAACTGGCAAAGCTTGTTCTAGGCCAGTGGTGGCGAACCTTTTCGGCATTCGTGCACGCTCATCAGGGACACAACCAGGGAGAGGAGCTGCCCAGGGGGCATGCACACACCGGATAAGGTATTTCTGGTTTCCGCCAGCAAGACGTCCGGTTACTGCCGCACATGTGCTCGTGCCAATCAGCTGGCCGGCGTGCGCATTCTGGAAAACGGAAGACCAGCTCTTCTGGTTTCCAGCATTGCCGCACGCACAGAGGCCAGCTGATCATCACATGCACATGTGTACCAGAAACCCGGAAGAGGAACAGCTGACACCACACATGCCAGGCGACCTGGCTCCATGTGCCACTTCGGGCACACGTGTCATAGGTTTGCCATCACAGTTCTAGGCTAATCTTTGGGTTCTCCTGCCAGCTGAGCAGGTTGCTCACAAGCAGGAGATAGAGATTTTGTCTCTTCCCACTGCTAGTCTTCTGCAGTGCTCCTTTGGAGGTTAACTATCTCCAACCTAGAGGAATACAATGCAATGCGATGCAATGGAACGGAATGGATTGGAACAGAACACGGAGTAGAGTGGAGTGGAGTGGATTGGATTGGAGCGGAGTGGAGTTTAGTGGAATGGAATGGAATGGAATGGAATGGAATGGAATGGAATGGAATGGAATGGAATAGAATAGAATAGAATAGAATAGAATAGAATAGAATAGAATAGAATAGAATAGAATTCTTCATTGGCCAAGTGTGCATAAACTCTCAGTGTATGTACAAGCAATAAGTGATAAATCAAGATCATAGTCATCATAAAAATACATTCATCTTAAATCATAAGATACAACACTCATTGGTAGTCATAGGATGCTAAAAAAGTAATCAGCATAAATCATACTAGGATACTAAATAAAACAGTATAATCCTAAAATACAAACAACCAAGTTATAATCATAAGGAGATAATTAATAGGACAGATGAGAAAAAAATAATAATAATACAGCCTTACTAGATAGTTTGATAGAGTTGTGGGAATTAGTTGTTTAGCAGAATGATGTGGGGGGGCGGGGGGAAACCGGTCCTTACAGCTAGTTGTTCTGGTGCGCAGTGTCTTATAGTGTCATTTTGAGTGTAGAAGTTGAAACAGTTCGACGAAAAGTTGAAAAATTGAAAATTTTGAGTTTTTTGAGATTACAGGTAGTCCGTGATTTACAATCACAAGTGGGGTCATTGTCAGGTCTTCTGAGGATGCACCCCACAGTTTATGCAGAAGATGAAGAAGAAATATTTTTAACAAAGAAGGGGGAAAAAAAATTTCCTAACTTTCCAATCAGTTCCTGGAATGACCCCTGTTCTTACAGCTTCTAAGAGATAGGGCATAAAATCTTCTAATTCATTTTTTTTTAATCCTTTATAAGTAACTAAGGAGGCGAACATACCTAATATTCGTTCCTCCTCCTATTTTCCCCAAAACAACAACCTTATAAGGTGGGTCGGGCTGAAGGAGAATGACTGGCCCAAAGCTGGGCTTTTATGCCCAAGGCGGGAGTAGAACTCATTGCTTGGTGGTGATTGGCCCAAAGTCACCCAATGGGCTTTCATGTCTAAGGCAGGACTAGAACTCACCATCTCCTGGTTCCCAGCCTTGATGCTTTAACCACTAAACTGTCATTTAGTTTCTCCACAATCCCCCAAATCTTTCCTTTCACTGATTTGTCTTCTGGTGGCCCAACCGCCTACTTCCTGGGTGATTTTTCTGCCTGAAAAAGAATTTGAGGAAAATTTTTTTTCTCTCTTTAACACTTTATCTCTTTGGGATCCCCTCTTTAATGTATTTCTGTAGTTATTTCTGTTGCCTTTGTGCTGCTCATGGGACACTTTTTCTCTTCCCCTTTCTGTTCTCCTCCTTTGGATTTAACTTCCCATTTCCCAAAAGATGCATTTTAGAGTATCTCTGGCCCTCCTATCTCGTGTGGAATTTGGCTGATCCCCCTTCGTACATTGTGGAATGCAACTCAACTATTGTGGCTTTAACAAAAGGCATCTCTGGGCAGTATGAAGAGATGTGGTTCTTTTGATTGGTCTCATTTCTACAGTCCCCCTCCTTTTTTTAAGAACTCCCCCACCGCAACAGGTGTCCATGTTGGAACCTGCTGTCAAAGTCCCTGTTGCCCATTGGTTACAGATAAGAGAGTTGTGAGTCCGTTTCCTGAATACTTACAACTCTTCTTCCCCTAAACACTAAAGCACAGCATCAAATTCTTCCTGGAACTTACGCTTCTAACAAAAGGCAAACACAGAGAGAGAAAGAGACAGAGAGGGAGGCAGAGGCAGAAGCAGAGGCAGAGAGAGAGACAGAGACAGAGAGAGACACACACAGAG